>VUJU01005596.1:0-13170 GCA_009835225.1 Aphis craccivora
TCATCTCGAGCATCCACTATAAAAATTTCACAATCTTGTTTCATAGCTTGATCTGTTGAGTAGCTGGCGAGATCAGCTGAATAACTGAATGAACATGTACGTACAGCAGAATTACTACTAATATTACCGATCTCCACTCCTGCAAACATATTTTAAAGTTTTTTACTTTAAGAATATTAAAGTTTCAATATCCATTACCAGTAGCAACATCCCAAAGTCTTAAAGTGTTGTCAGCAGCTCCAGACAAAAATTTTGTGGTTTTCCAATCAACGTCAATACACCATACAGCTCCAGTATGGCCATTGTACGTACCAAGACGCTCACCATTCAATGAATACCAAACGTTTGGTGTTACGTCCTTAGCAGACGAGAACAATAAATCACCCTCTCTGTTGTATTTAATTTGAGTAATGGCACGCTCGTGCCCTTGTAACATTAAAGGTTTCTGTAAAACAAAAAGAAAAAATAATCATAAAGACAAACATTTAAAACTAATGACTTTGAAAATCAGCGTAAATAAAAGCAATGAACGCCAAACAGTAACTTACCATAATGAATAAGTGAGAAGGTAATTTTTACTTAAAAGTTAAATTAAAAAAGGGGGTTTATTTCTTCGATCGTAATTAAATCCTATATGGACCGTGTGTTCACCATTGTTATCAGTTATCACGTTTCACGTTTGCGGCGAGCCTTTAATAAACAACATTTTTAAACTGAATTATTTCCAAAGATAATAAAGAAATTCAAGAGCTCAATAGTAATCCAGTGTTACCAAGTCAAGTTTTCAAAAATTTTAATTTTTTTTATCACCAGATTATTTTTTAAAACACTGGCGTAGTCTGGTAGTTTGTTGAGACAAGCAGCGCTACAGCTTCTATAAATTAAATATTTAAACATTTTAAACAGAGAATAACGATTTAACTTTTTTTGTGATTTGTTATTGTTGTAATTCAACAATCATTTGCACAAATTTAAAATTTTCGTTTAAACCTTATCGGTTTGAGTTTTCAGCTTTAAATAATACAATAGATTTAAAAATACCAAATTTACGGTGTTCTATAAAGTAGATATTATAAATAGGTAGGTACCTAAGATATCTACTACTTCTTTAAATTGATTGATTTAACAGTTTAATTGTTAGTAAAAAATGCAAAGTCCAGTAAGCATTAAATCTCGTATAATAAAAGTCCTAAATGATGATTGATGATGAATTTTAGCAAACAAATTCAACAGTTGTTGACATTAAATTAAAAACTAATAATTGTTTGCCGCTTGTATTCTTTCTAGAATAAAGAACTTAACTTTTTCCAGGACAATTAAATACGTACCTAGTATAAGTAGTAGGTATAGCACTATAGCATTAAAATATTTATTTAAAATTAAATTAATTCTTACGGCGGGAGATAAGTGATAACAAACCTGAGTAATGGTGTTAAAGTTTTCAGTATTTTCACTTACCCACGCAAACCAGTAGCGTTTATTATTTCATTAGCAGTAACCTGTACTCTGTAGGTACATAATTTGAATTTTTAAAGTTGAAAGAATGTATTTTGGTATTTAGGTACCTCTATTCTATCAACGTGTCATGGACCTGTAGGTATAATACATACCTATAAAAGTATTGATGGAGTATAGACAATACATAGAAGTTAAAATATATTATGAAAATCATTTACTTCATGCATATAATATAATATTAAGTAGGTACCTATGTAAGTAATGTATTATTACATAGACGTATATAAATATATAATTGGTAGCATAACGAGTGCATAACGAAAATATTTTCGACTTCTAAGTTCTAGGTAGGTAATCTTTTATGTTATATTAATTATTAGTTTATTAAAATATTAAATATATAAACCCTTTAATTTCATATATTCAATATTTATACATAAAAAATGAATGTATAATAAATTTATTACGAACAACTCGAACAAGAAGTGTCAAAGAGCCAAAGAAAGTAAATTAGTCTGCTTAAACGTTGTAACTCCTTAAAAAAAAAAATCACAAATGACGCCACTATAGGCATAGGTATTAGGTAGGTACACTATAAAAAAAAATAGGATATTGTATTAGTGTATTATAATTTATTGTGCCATGACAATCAAAAATAATTTTTAAAAACGAAAAAATCAAATATGTTGGTAAATATAATTCATTTCTATTAAGTAATTAAAAGTATTGAATTGATTAATAAACATCAGAAGGAATTCGAAAAGCCTAAGGGACTATAATTTATAAATATCTAATATTTTCGCAAGTGAAACATCTTTCACATAATAGAAAGAGAACTTTTAATTTCATAATATTTTAACACATATAAAAAAAATAGGTAGGTACCAATGCTATTTCTCGCTTAAATTGATTTTTGTTATTTTGTTGTAATTAAAAACGAATAACTGTCAATACTTAAAATGTTCATGGCGTTCATGCACTAAATGATTATACTATACCTAATTTTGAATTTCCAATATTATATGATATTATTTCAAAAATATTTTGAGTCTCCTATTTAAAAGCATAAAATCAAGAATTTTTTTAAAACAATTTTCTCTATAAATTACATTTACAAAAATTATTTAAATTATTTTCTGGGGCAAAATTTTTGAAAATATAATTCAAGATCTAGCATAAGTTGTTTTTATATCTATATAAAAATATTTAAATCCATCTTTATTTTTTCTAATACACATTTGTGCGAAATTCAAATTTTACAAAATTCGTTAAAATCACTAAAATGTACAAAATAGGTAAAATATAGTACTAACTAATATTTCGGTATTTTGTATTGAAAAATGTACGAAAATTTCAATTTTTATAGTCAAGAATTGAAAAATTAATATTTCCAAATAAATAATTTACACTAAAACTAAAAATCTAAAAAATAAATAAACATGATTATTATTATTTGAATTCAAATAATTTAACAATGCAATAGTTACATAAACACAACGTTTTTGTATAAAATGTAAAATGTAATTAACCTACCGTAACACTAACAGTAAAATAAATTATTTTAAAAGTGACATATCAAAAAACATAACATCATGAAATGTGCGTATTTAGTGATATACGCTGGTTGATCGTCTCCGCTCAGAATCGTTTTTTGTATACAATAATATATCATTCAATCGTTGAATTCAATGTTTTAACACAAATAATATCCACAATTACGCAGTGATCCACTTACCTATTTTTTTATTTACTCTATTATACTTAAAAAAAGTACAGGGAATTTTTATAGAAAGAAGGTAAATATAGGTATTAAAAGTAGATTCAATTCGATACTAGAATCAACCCCTCCCCCCAAGTTTAAAATCAAAAAATACGCACATCACTGTTAAATCAATACATTCGTATTGTTCCGCTCGGAAACGACGGAAACTAAAAACATTAAAAAACTCTTAATATTTATAACGTTTCCACGCTGAAACTACATTGTCTGCATCGGGAGATCTACTTACCGATATGTTACTACCGGAGCACCAGACTACCCTCCCACCCCCTAAATCCTATCCCCGTCAGATGCCATACGAGTGCTGTAGGACATGAGAATATTCGTTTTGAAGTCTGTGCCTGTCGTTCGTCGTACATGATATTATATATACCAGCGCATCACACTATACCTATACCACTAGTTTGCCCACGTTAGCATGCGTTACACGGTCGATTGCTGGCTTTTGCATTTTAATTAAACACACACAGGTATAATATAACATATGATGTTTTCTCAAGCGTGTGCGTGTGCGTGTAAAACATTGTATTATAACATAATTACTATATTATTATTGTTGTTACCTACTGTTGTTGTGCGATGATGTTCACTGGACGGAAACGAATGGCGTGGCGAACAGACGTTGCTATAGGGACCGCAGTGGGTTTTCCGGCTAAACAACAAAAACCGTGGTGGTCGAGGAGGGGGTCGATTGCAGACGAACGGGCTAGCTCATAATATACTTAGGTGTCCACCGGCACTCATGGGAGGTCGGTCGAAGGAATGCAACTGTCAGAGTTTAGGTATACCCTGGTGCTGGTCGTCCAGCTGGCGCTGCTCGTCGTCGACCTGTTGTTCAACACGTTCATCCACCGGTACCTGGCCAACACGGGCATCTCGATTTTGCTATTCGTGTGAGGATTACGATTAGAAGATATTATTGGTTTAAAGCCATCGTTACCTATGTATTAATATCGATTTCGTGTATTTTATCGCAATATATAGGCTCCAAGACATCGGTCAGCTGGTCGCCATCGCCGTGTTGCTCATCACGTTCTTTCAGACAAATATATTTCAGGTGATACATTCGAATAATAAAATAATAAGTACCTATATATATATATTATGTTACCTGCTCGCGGGCCATAGGTGCAACTAGGTATGTCGTATATGCTTGAAGAGATACTCAGCTCTCCTAAATATATATTGGATGATGTTTTCTTCAATTAGACGTATAGATACGCTATTGACTAAGGTCTAAGAACGAGTTTAATAATATGACGTATCAGCCATCAGATATGCTACAATACTGTTTCCCAAATTTTCTCAAATTCTGCAAATGCTTAGATTTGTCATGCCATTTATGGAGTGTCCTGAGGCGATATATCAATTATTCTTTATTTTGAACGAGAACCTGCTTTTTTATTGTAAATTATTAAGCTAAATTTATACTTACAAATATAAATGGTTGAAAATATAGTCCTTCAGTGTATTTAAAAATTCTAACAAGAATTTGAATAAATACGTTATTAAAGAAAATTGGGGAACACGTATTTAGTGAATCATAATGGATAAGTAGAGAATATAATATATTATATTTTATATACATTATAAGTATTTATTAAAATAAGTAAATAATAGTAATAATTTAGACTCCTAGTTGCCAGTTGCACCTATGTTTAAGGTAGGTACGTTTCCTTAACAAGGAGACCAAGCGGAATACGTTTCAAATGTTAAAATTGTTTTATAATTCCTACAGGCCGGTTTTATTGTGCTGCTGTTCAACGAGTTCCGGTCCACCATCATTACCGGAGTCGGTTATTTTGTTCTAACCCTGTTCGTGCAAGTTTGGACTCTGACAAACCGCTTCAAGGGCCAGGTGTACTTCTACTGGCCAGATGGACTTTACGTATTTTTTGTCTTACATAAGTTCAGTAAGTATGTTACCACTGTTACCCGATCATATTAAGAAAAACCAATTTGTTCGATGATAATTTATAATTAGAAACTAAGCAGCTTTTCGAAAAATTTGATGATACCTAGTCTACATTGTAATATTGTATGATATTCCAGTCTCTTAATAGACTAAATTATAATTTTTTTGTATTAAAGTTCGTCTTCTAAATTCACATATTCAAATCGCTATAAATGAATTAATGACCAGTTAATAATAAGTAGGTACCTACCTAGATGGTTTTACAATAAATAAACATTTTTTTTTAATTTCTAAATGGTGTGAATAATATGTGATAGCCGATAGGTAGTTTCGGTTATAGGTACTTATATAATACAAGATTAAGTGCCATTATTTTAATAATTTAGTAGATGCAAATATTTTATTGTTTTTAAGGTTGTTAGTACCTAATTTATAATTATGAATATCTATAGATAACTTTATACTCAAAAAAAAAAAATGTTCTTCTGATAATGTTATAACCAATAGTAAACAGTTAGAAGTTAAATTGAATAAATAAATAAATAAACAATACTGGCAGACTGCATGAAATATTGATTGATTTACTAAACCAATTGTGGAAGTACCTATAATAATAATAACCTATATAATGCCATCTAAAATATAATAAATGAAAAATAACAATTATTAAATATTTTGATTACAGCTTCATGTTTGCATTACTACTTGTATAAAAGAACAGCTCTATGCATATCAGATCCTAAATTTTACACTGATGAATGGATTAACCATCGCATAAATCAAGAATCAGAACAGAGAAGTCCTAAATATTGATGAAATTGGATGTATTACTATGTATGTAGTACTTATGTTATGATAGGAAATTAATACCTAATATTGTTATTGTTTATGATAAAATTTTTATCATAAGTAGATGATTGGTAAATGTCAATTAATCAATATCACATATTTACTCATTGGTATTGACTCTTAGTTATAAACAGTATTAAAACTGCCAATGTAAATGGTTGGATTAGGAAATGGGGAGGAAAAAGATAACTTTCAAATAGAAGTTAATTTTTCAAACAAATCTGATATTTATTAAAATACATAAATTAAATAAATAAATAAATAAATAAATAAATAATAATAAATATAGATTTTAAATAAGTCATAATATCTTATAAATAAAAATAAATAAAATATTTTGATCTCTTTTTTTTTTTAAATAAATATGTTTACTATATTTTTAGTCTTGATTGGTAAACACAATCAGTAATTACAATTTTTTAATTTATGGTTATTTAGTTCCTTCATTGTGCTCATAACGTCATATAGTTGGTAAAATGGTAAAAATAAATAAGTATTCAAACCGAATACTACGTACACAAATTTTAAGTAAATACTATTGGACTAACAATATATGGTCAACATTACCAAACTTTAAAATAAATTATAATACATTATATTGTCAATACTCAATTCAATATTAAAACGAAAATTATCTACCTTACAATGTTTACGAGAAAAAGTGCAGATACAGTAAGCCTCATTAATCTGGATTTATTGGGGCTCTAGGTTGTCTGGTTTGATGAAAGTCTAGATTTAATAAAATAAGCAAACATTTTGTATTATAATATTCAAAATACATACATAGTATTAGGACCCTACAAAATCATTAAATACATTCTTTTAATCATTGTACTGGATTGAACAAATTGATAAATTGTTGATCTCTTGTTTTTTTTTTTTTACCTTGACTAGGTTACATCAAAGTATGTATGTTTATACTCATAAATAATAATGAACAAAATATAAATTTAATAATATGTAATAAACGAAACACTCTGAACCGTAATAAGCAACCGACTGTCCTAATTGAATATTGAATAACGCGAATGACATATAATTAGTATATTATAATTGCAATAATAAGCAGGCAATTTGTGGAACTTGTTTTCATGTTTATTATATGTATTCAAAAATTAACACCAAAACAGTCTTAAACGGCTGTCTGGTCTAATGAGGCATGGATTAATGAGGTTACTGTAAATACTATTGTTGAAATAAAATCATAAAAATAAAGTTATTCACAAACATTTGTATTGGTGTTAAAATAAAAATCACTTATCAAAGAAAAGTGATCTGATGGATACGTCATAGATGGTACTCTATTTTCACCAATATCAATTTCTTTTGGCATGTCTAATATGTTACTAACAGTTAATTTATGTTTAGTGTAAAACATGTAGTCAATAGTATGCATAACTTCGCCTTCGCCTCCACGAATCTTCCAAGAAGTGTACAGCGGTTCTGAGCCAGACAATTTATAAGCACTATCTAGTGGTAAATAAGAACAACTGCACATGGTACTGTAAACTGGTTCTGTAGGTTCTGCATTAAAATCACCACAAACAATTGTTGGACGTCCAGCTGCATGGGAAGATATGAATTGCAGCAAATCTTTACCTTGTTCATTTCGCAAGGTTGATAACAACGCTCCTTTACGAGCTTTTAAATGTGTAGTAGCAACGCATAACTCTTTTTGTGTACTTTTATCTTTAAGTATCAACAGTAATGACACCTTAAAAATGTATGGCATTAAAAATACTTAAATAATTGCTGTTTTAAATATTAATGTTTTACCTGATTGCTGTGCACTGTCCATACTTGCAATATTTTATCATGTTTTTCTAATAGATCAAACTTATCATTTTTGTAAAATATTGCACAACCATCAGGTCCATTATTATCATTTATATATACACACGGTGAATCTGGTTTAGGTACAAATAGTCCGCTATAAGATTGCGTTGCCAAAGCTCTGCTGAGGAAATCAAAATGATCAACTTCCTACTCAAAAACAAACAAATAAATAATTAGATTTTTATTAATTAAATTTCTATATTTTTAAGTATAACCTGTAAACAAATAATATCAGGATTATATCTAAGAATTTCTTCAAGCATATGACATCTCCTATGTTTCCATTCTAAAGCTTCTAAAGGACAACTGTCAAATCTATCATTATTTTGTCCCAATGCTGTAATAAGAAATATACACAAATTACTGTATAATCATAATAATTCAATAACAAAAATAGCACAGTACTGATGATATTAGTTACCTTGTGATAGAACGTTCCATTGAAGTACTCTTACAGGATTTCCGTCGACACTATCTGGGTCTATATAAATACATTTTTTAATTAAAAAGTTATTATTTGCTAAAAGGTTTTATAAATATAATAATAAATAAAAATGTAATAAATGAATTAATTGTATTAAATGTTTACTTCAATGACTATTTAATCACACATTTTGAGAATAAAATTAGTTTATTTTAAGTGTATACACTATATAAAGATCTTAAGAATTATAGTATTATAGTTAGACAATATTAATACTCTGCTATAGTTGTATGTAACAAATTAGGTATTAGAATATAATTTTTGTTTAAAAAATATTCTATATTTTATTTTGATCAAATTTATGAATTTTTCTAATGAATAATTAAAATAATAATTGATAAAAATAACTATGTAAATTATTTCATTTGGATTGTTTTTCCTATTACTCGTTAACAGTACCATTTTAACTTTAGTTCATAAAAAATAAAAATAACAATTTAACATAAAATGTTTCATTTGTAAGCGTTAAAACATATTTGAATAGCCAGTACATAATGGCATGGAATAATAATAAATAATAAGTATAATATTATAAAATAAAACTAACCATATGGGATAGATGTAAATGTTCTTTTTATAAGTTGTGAGTTAGGCCATTGATTATCATGAGTACGGCAATATTCAAGTAATTGTTGATAGGTCACATGATTTTCAAACTTTAAATCCTTGTCTTGGGAATCTTCATTGTCAATTTTTACAGTAGATGTAAAACTTCCCATCCTGCAATAATTCATCAATGAATAGTCTATTAACTTATATATTTAAGAAAAAATTTAAAAAAAATGGTCTATAAGTCTATACAATTGTTTCTATGGAATCAATATACCTATACCTACAATATTAATAAACAATTGGGAGAGTGGGCATGGCATTTTTAATGGAAAAGGTATAACCTATGTACTGAAATAACTATATTTTGTTACTCACTAAACACATCCAAACTATAAACAGGAAGTATTTACAAAACTAAAATATCTAATTTTCTGAACAAGGCAAAATAAAAAGTGTGTAAATTTCCATATTATGAAAGGACCCCTGTAGTTACGCCACAGTTACTATACACATACTGAACTAATATTAGTCGACGTCAGTCGTTTAATCGTTACTTGTCTGGGAGCATAAGCATCTGCAAAGCGGACTCTTACCAAATATATTTTAACACAGTCGCTGCTCTCGTCTTGACAGACGCTTTAGGCCCATCACCGTTACCGTTAGAGGAATAGAATTTCTTTGGCCCCAGTTTTCGTGGTGCCGCTAGGGCGGTGGTGCGCACAATTGGTCTAATCATCGTGTACGGGTTTAAACGTGCAAATTTGCAAAATTTTGGTTTCACCTACCTACTACAATATTTACTGAGCCAGCGACATGGCAGAAAAATGAAAAATTAACGTTTACGTTTCGAACCCAAGGTCATGGGGCCGTGAATACCGAATACGTACAATGTTTCTTGTGTGAAATTCTCTGCGCACCGCAAGTAGTACATAGTCGAACGGAAACGGCCAAATAATCCGCTATTCGGTAGGACAAAACAGTTTCCCCCCAGGGGGGAGTGTGCGCGCGCGCACAACGTCGAGTGTGTCGAGAATAATATAGAAAACGAAATATAATGCAATGATGTGTAGCAACGACGGATTGCGAACGAGCGAAAATTTGCAAAATAAAACAACCGAAACAAACAAACGAACACGGTCAACAACGCCGTGTTAGACCCGTCGAATGTCGGTGAAACAAAAATAGGGCCAATAGGGGAAATAATCGAGACGGCTTTATCAAACACGCGCGCGCCACGGTGATAACGCCGTCGTCGGATGGCGCGCCAACCACGGGACGTCGGGACACTGTACATGAATATAATAATAATATACGTGTTATGTACCTAAACGAAATAATAATATAATAATAGTGTGTACCTACATTACACGTCAGGTTATTAACTCGGCGGGCGGGCGCGGCGAACGGTGTACCGCGGTAATCGTTAACAAATACATTATTGTCGGGCCCGTTACCGCGACCTATCCCACGCGTCGCACGGCCGTACGACGACTACGGCCGGAACGGGACGTGAGCCGCAGTACAGCTGTTAGCTGCTGCACCTGCTGGCCGTTGCCAAGCCGGGATATTGAGATTTTTGACCACTGCCAAGGCCAAATTTTTTTAGAGGCTTCGGATATGCGATAATGTATGATATAATATTAAAAAATATATGTTAGGTACGTCTATAATATTTTTTATTATATTTTTATAAAACGTTAAATACTTACAATTCGTATAACTATATATAGGTACCTACTGGCTACTGTTATGAGTGGCGTCTCTAGACCCCTCTGTAGGGGGGGGGAGGAACTTCATACATTATATAGATTTATATATAAACACTAACTACTACATAGCTTACCTAGTTTGTTTCGGGGTATGTGATATCATATAGAGCATCCTACATGGGCATAAGAATTTTATAAATACAAAAAAACAGTATAAATATTATATTTATTGGTCATATTATAGCTGTTATATCACATGATTTTACAAGCGTAGCGTACTTTATTATTTTTACCTAATGATATAAAATATAAATTAAAAAATTAAAAATAATAAAAATAAAGATCACGCAAGGGGCGACTGCTCCAATCTCCCTCTCCCTCACTTGAAGACCCCCCTGAGTATTATTATAATATGTATAAGTATTCAATTTAAAAGAAAGCGCTTTTGTCGAAACAATTAATGTTTGTAAATCATATCGTAGGTACCTACATTTCTCATTATATGCTGATAATAGTATTAAATTCACGGACTAAGATATATCTTAGTCCATGATTAAATTCCAAGAAGGAAATTAAAAAGTATCAAATGTTTTACTTTTAAAATAATCATTTTTTTTTTTAAAATTAATATTTGTATTTACCTACTTCATACTAAAGCTATTAGGTATCTATTTTTCTTTTACACACAATATACAATAAGTGTACCTAATAAATAATAATAT
This sequence comes from Aphis craccivora, assembly GCA_009835225.1. Classification (NCBI taxonomy): domain Eukaryota; kingdom Metazoa; phylum Arthropoda; class Insecta; order Hemiptera; family Aphididae; genus Aphis; species Aphis craccivora. The sequence continues at coordinate 11,306 of VUJU01005596.1, forward strand.
TACAATAGGTATTTATATAAGAGTAGGTATACACCTAAAGTGTACAGTTTATAGGACGATTAAAAACCTCAAGTTTCGTAGTCGCGTGGCCCGAGCGCCATGGCCCCTATGATTGATTAGGTACACGATAAAAAAAAAAATTATGAATTATTCTAAATATCATACATATAGACTATATTATTTAAATATGAAATTTTTTTGTAAAAAATCTTTTTTTCATAACACATTCAATTCAATCGCCGTGCCTACCTACATACGTATATAGATTACATAGGTACCTACCTAATAGTGAAAATACTTCACTACCTATATTATTACTATTAACTTTATTTTTTTTTTTTTAGTTTGTTTTACATAATTTCACGAACTTTAACATTTTTAGTACATAATTTATAGGTTGGATCATTTAATATGTAATACCATTGATTTTATAATATAATATTATAAAATCAATGGTAATACTTATGCCAGTAGTATGAAATTTGTTGTAGGTGGTATGAAATTATTAACTGTAGATATATATTGAGTAACGACCAATTGTTGACATAATGTTAATTAATAACAAATAATACTTTCCCCCAACTTTTTATCTGATAGGCAACAAAGAATATTTGTTTTGATTTTATGTTTTTTCGACGGACTGTGACAATAATTTATCAGTTATATACTTAGCCTAAATTAAGGAAGACACAGTCTAGGAGACTACAGTTCATTTTTTTCTACAAAATTCTCAAAAAATAAAACGAAAAAATACCAAATGATACATTATTATTAAATATACATATATTCACTAACAATATGTCCAATATGATAACTTGGATAAATATTAATGTGAAAAAAGATTTTATATAGAAATATTATGTAGACTTATATCTTTATAATAAATATTTAAATAATTTTTAATAATTGTACATACTATATTATAATACTATGATAATTAATTAATCTACTTTAAATGGTATATAAGAGTATATTATAATATTATATATAACTGTAAAAGGTAATAAAAGTACTGGTACGCTGCTGTGGTTCAATGGCCAAATGCATCTTTAATCCGAATGTATAAATTATTATAGATTTATATAATCACGATATTACTGATTAACTTTAAGTGCATATAAATATAATATATTAAGTTTTTTTTTTTTTAATTCAAAAAATGCATAGCCACGGTTATTACAATAATCGTATAGTTCTTTACCTAACTATCGATGGTCTCTTCTTGAGACGTGCGATCATCTGACAGGTGTCGACATATGTTGGCAATTCCATACCCGGACTGTAGTCAAAGTCTACGGTTGCAGTATTTTCGGACATGGTGCACGTGCTGTTTGTAAATCGGAAAACGTGTAGGTAGATGGTGACGATGACGAGTGCGTGTAAATAAATGTAGAGTATAGAGTATTGACGATTAACAAAAAAACGAGAATTGTATTTTTTAAAAATTTTGACTAGGACGCGCGCCCGAACCGCTCAGTATGGCGTAGGTATATAGTTATACGAAAGCTGAAAGCGCCGTGGAAGACTCGCATTCTCCGCCCGCGTCGTCTCCTTATTTATACAAGCGCCATGAATTCGCTACAGTTATGCAAATAAGTGGCTTAACTCGACTTTTTACTATTCTTTTTTTTTTCTCGTCCATTCTAGTCACGTGATTTTTTTTTTGTTCGTGTTTTCTCTTTTCTAACCCGCACACCCGCACACAAGTCACAGCGCGTGTACCTATTGTACGCGTTTACAAAATTATAATATTATCGTTCATGCACACCGCAACGTTGGTTTGTACCGATTTACGTCACGCGGTCTGTACCGATACATATATATCCGTAAACTGTATATTCATATAATATATTATATACTTATTA
>VUJU01005597.1:0-13164 GCA_009835225.1 Aphis craccivora
GTAGGTAATTCGATAAATTCAAAAAATCTATCTGTTGAAACATGTAAATATACTGAATAAGTATACTACGGTGTTTTACTACTTGTACAACAAAAAAGAGCAATAGATTTATTTTAATATTATAATAATTTATTCTATATTATATTACAATAACTGGTCTATTTTGATCAATGATGAGTATCAGTATGAAATTTAAATTATTTTAAAGTTGTCGGTACTATATATTGTATTGCTATACCTACTTGCTAGTTTTATTTTATATTACTAACAAAAAAGAAAATACCTATGAAAAATATTAAATAGAAATATTACAAAAAATATTACATTACAATATTAAATATGTAAAATATTTGCTTATTGTTACATAATATAATATATAATTGATATATAATATTTTGTATGTAATAACTTGAAAATATTTTGACTATATGTGGGTTTAGATATTTTGTGATCAAATATTTTCAAAACATAGGATGGAAAATTGATATATAATATTTTGTATGTAATAACTTGAAAATGTTTTGACTATATGTGGGTTTAGATATTTTGAGATCAAATATTTTCAAAAGAACTGTATAATATTCTACAATAAATATTTGTTGTGTAACCTAATTCAAATATTGTGAAAATATTAATTTTTTCAAATTGCTGTGTGGGATTAGACGCACACCACTAGTTGACTATACCTATGAAAAAGTGGTGAAAAATAATCCAGACCTCAATCTATTGTTGTATGAGTCTGATTCAATCACGTTCATAAATGAATTAAAATCTCCGAGATTTATCAAGACTCATTTACCCTACAAGCTCTTGCCAAAAAAAACTTAGAGATAAAAGTACCAAAGCAAAAGTAAGAATTATATTCCTAATATTTACATATAATTACATAGGTAGTATAAGCATCTTTTTGTTTAAAGACTATACAACTTAAATGAATACTACCTATATTACTATATTAGATATGTCGGATGTACCTATACGTACATACGTAATTATTATATTATATTTCTACAAATTGTTGTGAAACTTAAATTAACTTAAAAAATATACCTAACATGTTGTTATTGAATGATTTTAATCGGTATGTAATATAATTAACAATAATATACTTTACAATTGCTAGTTAATTACAATTATTAAATATTATATATCAGTTACAATAGTGATGAGGTAAGACATTGATAAAAATATATTATTTAGATTTTAATGTTGAAATTGATGTGTGAAATCACTTTTTTGCCATTATTTTGCTATTAATGGTGTTCATATGTATAATAAGTTTATCTCTATTGAAGGTATAGTAAAGGCAAGGTATAAGATAAGGTAAGATATAGTAAGGACTTTTGTTGTAAATTTATCAAGAAATATTATGCATGAAATAGGATTTTTTAATCAATATTTGAGTTCAAGGGTTCTTTTCAATGTGAATGATGATTGTAACCCATTAACCCATTATTCTATACACATATATTTTTTTAATGGTAAAATAGATACTAGGCACCACCACACATATTTAAATAAGATAACTGTCAAACATAATTAATTAATTGTTAATTTATATAATATGTTAAGGAGTACACAACTATTTCATTTTATTTGTTTAAATTATTTAAATAAATTTAATTATCTATTTAAATTTCGAAGCATACGGTGCATAGAGTGATTGTAACTATAATTTGAAGATCATGAAAAGGATTGTGATTATTATTTTTTTATTATTCATTTTTGTATTTACCCCTTCACTTCTAAACTGCGGATAAAATTTCGGTGACTGAAAGTGTTCTATATTTAGAGGTTTAACTGTAATTTTAATTGACATAAATGTTTTTAAGTGAAGTTAGGTTAGGTTATAAGCTATTATCTAAACTTACTATATTGACTATGACATATTGTATTCCTGCAGACTTACGTAGTAAAAAAAGATTTATGTTTGAGTTGCATTAAAATAGTTACTATAATTGTCTCGAAAAGTGTTAATTGTGATAATATTTTTAAATCATTAAATTCTCCACCCTAATCATATTTTAGATTTTTGAGTAATACGTTTTCATAGACCTAAATTATATATTTTTTATATTTTATTGGTATCTTAGTTTTGTAAAGTCAGTTAGCTAGGGAAATTGTAGTATGTACTTGGATGTGCTATGTAAGTGTAGGTATTCACTATAATATAATGTAGCGATTATGATTAACTTTGTTTATTTCTAAACGTTTAAAAGTTATAATATTTTAGTGGAGCATAAATAAAACACTTTATATAAAACGTAGTAATTCATTATCATGAAAAATAAATTATTAAATTCAATTAACAGATATTATATTAAATTATAATTAATGAAATTTCAGATAGTGTACATAACTAGAAATCCAAAAGACACTTGCATTTCGTATTTTCACCATCATTGTTTGTTAGATGGATATAATGGCAACCTCGATGATTATTGTAGATTGTTTATCTCTGATTCCCGTAAGTAAATGTTTAGTGAAAAAAAAATATAAGGTAAAGATCAAAACAATGTACACTAACAATTTTTGCAATTTAGTCCTCTTCAGCCCTTTTTTCGATCATATTCTTGGCTACTGAGAACGAAGAAATGATTCGCAAGTCCTTTTTTTGAAGTACGAAGACCTGAAACAGGTAATCGATCAACATATGTTCTTTCAATTGGTTCATATTGATATTACAGATAATGTCCGACGCTATAATGTTAATATTAGCCATCTTACATTTAACTTAACCACGTATTTTGTATAATGTGACCAGAATAATAATATCTATAAAATTTAAAAAAAAATATTTAATTTATAACTATATAAATTTTTAATTTGTTTATATAGGATCTACGTACAGAGTAATTCGTCAAACAGCACAGTTTTTAGGTAGAGATTTGGCTGACGACCAAGTGCTGGTTCTGTATGTTTATATGGTATGTCTGTATGGTATGTTTCAAAAGCATGAAAAACAACAGAGCTGTCAATTTTGAGCCAGTTATTGAGTTTTATAAAAAACAAAATTTAATTGACACTTATTGCACTTTTATTAGGAATGGTATGGTGGGAGAAGGAAAACAAAAAATTTCACCAGAGTTTATTAAAATTTTTGACGAATGGGAGGAGAAATGTTTGGGGGAAAGTGGTTTAAAGTTTTAATGCAAAAATTTAAGTATAGGTATTAAATATAAAATAAAATAATACATAATATACAATAAAATAAAATCGCTTTTCAAAACTCACTAAATCATTAATTCATATTTATTTATAACATTTATTTAGTAGCATATATTTGCTGTATTTGCTATTTTTAATATTTTCAAAAATTTAGTTTTTAACTTTTTAATTTTAGATTCTTAGTCATTGCTTAATTGTAATCAGCCATAGAGTGTTTATTTTCTTTACCCCAACATTTTTCAATTATGTGCATTTGCGTCCACCCGGTGGTGTCCAGGTGAGGCACTGCCCTCCGTAAGGCCAGTGGTTTTTTTTATTTAATGTAAATTTTATTTTTACAATGTTCGGAATAATCTAAATATATGACATTATATAAATTTATTATCTTTAAACGAGTATCTTATAATTTATCTAATGTTTAGCTTAGATAAAAAATGGGATTATCTGGATAAATTTATCTAGATTATTTTAAAGTAATGAGTACCTAAGTATTTGAAAAAAATGTAATTACCGATTTATTATATTATTAACCTAACTGTGAGACACAAGCGTCTATTCCATAACATCAAGAATAAAATAAATGATATTTAAATATTTATATAAAATAAATTATTTTTAAAATAAGAAGAATTATCATACAATATTTTGTTGTTTTCGTTAAAAACATTATGATGACGCACGCACGTCATGTACTCTGTACTGTATAATATATATATAATATATTATATAATTAAGATTAACGATTATAGTGTGTTATTATTAATTGGTATTATCTCATAATACCAATAAATAGATAAGAGTTTCTAATCTTAAAAATAATCAATTGAATAAAAGTTATCGCATGTATCAGATCTCAGTGTGCTCCCTATAAAAGCAACTATCATTGCATGTTTATTGTTTCTGTTGAATAAGTCTCCAAGAAGCACACCGTACCGACTTACGAGTAAGCACTAAACATGGCTGAAATTACGTATTCGAGTGTTGACAACGAAATATCCGACTTTATTAATAAGAGTTTTGATGACACTTTTCGAAAAGGATACACTAAAGCTAACGGTGTCATGTTGCCTGTATCCTTCAAGAAGTTTGGACAGTGTATACTAGACATGGAAATCAGGGACGATGACGTTTGGGTCTGCAGCTTTCCAAAAACAGGTTAAATACATGTTTTTCTACAACTGTATAAAATTTTTTATTTTTTTCACCCTTATATTTAATAGTAAAAAACTATCAACTTTTGGCTTTCTAATGGCAACATATATTAAAAATTGCATAAATTAATACATCTATTTTTTCACGAATTTACACGTTAACATTTTTAACTTCCATTAATTCGTTGGTGAGTTATAGTTGCTAAAATTTGGGTGGTTTAGAAAGTTAGGCTAATCCTAGTTGGTTCCCAAATCTAGGGGCTAATCGGTAGTGTACTAGTTAGGTCATGAATATTTTTAGATATTACACTAGTTCCTGAATATTTTTTAGTAAGCAGGTACTACACAATACTAAAATCTTCCTTCTCATTTTAACAGACTTAGTACTATCTATGATCTATTTTGACCAAAAGACAACATTTTTTTTAATTGTATAATTTATATGATAGTATTGGAAAGTTAGTATAGTGTAATGAAAATATTATATTATTTAAAAAATATAATAAAATAATATTAATATAACTTTGTTGAATTTAAAAGTAAATGAGATTTAATAAAAATAATATAGTATTTAAAAAAAAGGAATTTTGTGTTGGAAAAAATTTATAAGACATTAATTTTACAAAATCGAATCGATATATTATTTCTGCAATTTTATTAGTTATATTGTAAGTAATAAATTTTTCTTTTAGTAAAATCCACAAAAGTATAATATAAATTATACAATTTTTAAAAAATGTGGACCAGTGGTCTAAACAGGTCATAGACAATTCTAAGTCACTTAAAATGGGAAGGAAAATATTAGTATAGTGTTGTACTTTCCAAAAAATATTCAAGAACTTGTGTTATACCTAAAATAATTTAGGACCCAACTATTGTATTACCTAAAATAATTCGGGACTTAACTAGTGTAGTAGTTTTAATTTCGGGACCCAACTCGGATGCAGCTAGAAGGTTTATTGGTGTTGTACATACATACTAATTACTAATTATTAGTTACCTAAAATATACAGATTAATTTTTATCAAACATTCGGCACCGATACTAAAAGATAATTTAAGGATGAACTACAAAATACAAATATTATAGACATGTAGACAGATATAATATTATACATTAATTATACTATCTTAATTTTCCATGTTCTATGTATAAATCGACAATCGTGCCGTACGATGTACAAATTGTACACTGTGTGTTTACGTACAGGGTTCAGTAACCATCTCATAGTCATCCGTCACCGAATAGCGTCTTTATAATTTATAAAAAAAAATATTCTATTTTTTCCTTATTTATTAATTACTATAATGGACGCTAGTGTATTTGCTCAAAAAATATCAATCATCCAATGTTTGTTTTAACATTTTTTACGATTAAGAAAATCGATAATGATAAATTATCATTTATCAATTTATCAATATAAAAATTATATTAAAGAGTTTAGTTTAAAGACACAAAAGTTTAAAATGTATAATGATGCATAATGTATAAAATATTATTTTTTAGTGTATTTAGTAATTGTAAGTAATTCAATTATGCAATTTATAATTTGTAATTTTACTAACTATTGTGATTTTGTGTCATTTTTAATTTGTAATTAATTAATTTTTTTTTTTTTTTAGTAATTTCCCCATCCCTACTAATAATCACCGTCATAACTAGTATTTTAAGCTGTATACTATGTACCGTAACACATTACAGGTGTACGTTGTACAAGCCTTAAATTTAAATAGATACAAAATATAATGATTATCAATAGTGGATTCAACGATATCAATTTTTTTTGTATTATAGATACTGGTCTCTGCAATTAAAAGTCTTTGGTCCGGCGGTGTTGATTAGTATGTATGTAGAACACCTAAAAACCTTTTAAAATCCCCAACTTTGAGCAGCTAAAACACACCAACGGTTAATAAAATTCATGAAAAAATAGGCTTATTCATTTATGCAATTTTTAATATAGGACATTTGGAAATCAAAAGTTGATAGTTTGTTTACTATTAAATATAAGGGTAAAAAAAAAAAAAAAATGAAAAAAGTATACTTTTTGAAAAACTGAGTGTTAAATGATAAAAAAAATTGTCCTGTATACCATGGGTGGGCAACTTGTGGCTCGATGGCCGCATCTGCCCCTCGAGCTTTTATCTGGCCCGTTATACTAAGTTTATCATCTATAACCTGTATGTATTGTCTATACTCTTTAATCAATATAATAATTGTTATCTGGTATTGAACATTGTTAAAGTCTAAATGTCTTAATATATTATATGTATGCATATTACATATTATTATGTATAGCTTTTATACATAGCTGTTTGTACCGACCTATTTATTTATATCAGTTTCTTCGTATCATTCGTGTTCGTGCTGTCATTGAATTTATTATTTTCGTGTTTTTGTAGTGCTTAATAATGTTCGCAAAAAAGCGTAAAATTGATGATGTAAATAGAACTTTTAACACCTCATGGGAGAATGATTATTTATTTATTATTAACAAAATAAAACCTAATTAAAATGTATATTTTGAATGAACTTTTTTTTGATTTCTATATGCATTGGCCAACTAGATTTTAATTTTCTAAAAATTAGCCCTCCAGTAATATTGAGTTTTCCATCCCTACTGTATACAGTGTATAGGTGCCTAGTTACTACCTAGTTAGAAAAAAACTTTTTATGAATAAGTAGTGTAATTTACATCACATTTGTAGGTAAACAGTTTTAAAATCATCAAAATGTATACATCGACATGACGACATAAAAACATAGAATTAGTATAGAGATCATAAATGTTAGTAAATGTTGTATTGTAAACTATTATTTATAAATTGTGAATAGTACTGTTGTTTATGTTGTAATAATTCTTTTCACTTTTCAACATATTCAAAACGCAGACACGCAGAAACTAAATTTAAAAACATAAATAATAAATAATTTATCATAGTATTGGACACGTCTTCCAAATCAAAATTGAAAATAATAATGCATACAAGATAAACTGTATTGGTTTAGAGATTTTAAGATTCAAAAAGGTCAATGAAAATGTTTAATTCTTGAACACCGTTTAACTGAATATTAAATAACAAATTTTGAAATAAAATTATTTAATTTATAATATAGTTGAATTGAAATTTAACGGGCAACAAAGTGTACGGGGTCAGTTAGCTTTAGCCTTTTTGTTTTTGGATTTTTTTTGTGAGTATAATTTGTCATGATATTTTAGACGTGTCACTTTATAAATGATATAAATTATATTTATATATATATTATACCGATGAAATTTGATGTAAGTATAACACATTTGAATAGGAGGTCATTAATATAACACGTTGCACGTGGCACGTAGCACGGTGATTGACAAGCAAATATCTTGACACACCATTAATGAATACTAATAAAAAAAAAAGTGATATAAGTATTCTTTTACTAATGTCCTATCATATTGTTTGGAGGTGTCTCGATTTTGAGACTAACAGAAAATAAAAAATACCTATTGTGCTCTAGGAACCACGTGGTGTCAGGAGATGACGTGGTGCATTGGAAACAATATGGACTTAGAAGGTGCCAAACAATTGTTGGTAGAAAGATTTCCATATTTAGAGTAATTATATACCACATAACTGTCGCTTAATAGAATAACGTATATTTTTACTTAACGATTGATATTATTGATTTAATTTTAGACGCACACCACTAGTTGACTTTGACACAGTGATGCAGGAACAACCAGATCTCAATCTACCGATGTATGAGACTGATTCAATCACGTTAATAAATGAATTAAAGTCTCCGAGATTTATCAAGACTCATTTACCCTATAAACTTCTGCCAAAGAAACTTAGAGATCACAGTACCAAAGCAAAAGTAAGAACTACATTCCGAGTGTTTACATATTATTATATATCATAAGAATCTATTTTTTAACGACTGTAACTATTAAATCATTTATCGTTGTTTTTATCTATGTATTATATTTTATTTTAATTGTAATTATGATAATACTATACTATTAAATCATTAAATTCTCCACCCTAGTCATATTTTAGATTTTTGGGTAATACGTTCTCGTAGACCACTATTATATATTTTTTATATTCTATTGGTATCATAGTTTTATAAAGTCAGTTAGCTAGAGAAATTTTATGTACTTGGATGTGCTATGTAAGTGTATTTACTACGGGCAATGTTAACATTTGTATAAAGTCGACATATGCAGATTATGGTGGTGCGAAGGGTACAAAAAGTATTCACTTTTTATGTAAGCGAAAATGTGACACCAGTGGATGTATACGTAAATCATTATTTTCCACAATTCAAATTATCACAGGAGCATGCCAAATAATAATAATAAAGAATAATGCACATTAACACCTTTATTCTATACTAAAATAATAATTCAAGAAATAATTTAAACTATACAATAAAATTCAATATTGTATCATTAATAGGTTAGGTTATTAGAAGTGAAAATTAATCTTTATCATAATATTATGTATTTTATGATAATTAATTACTGATTACATCTTAAATATATTGAACATTTTAATAATTTAAAATGATTTCATCTCATGCATGATACATTTTTATAGCTATTAAGACATTGTCCAAAAGTGCTTGGCTAATTATCCGGTTAATTTAGCATTATCCAACATTTAATAATACTCAAGATGGTTAATGATAACAGACGGCTAATGTCGAAATTATCAAAATGTTTACGGTCGCAGCCCATTCAGCTCCCATTTTCCTAAACGGCTCCCGTTAAAAAGGTTTTACGAACAGGTAAATTTCCAAACGGCTCCAGTTTTTTAGATCACAAGTTCATTTTTATTTCAAGCAGACTTAAAACTGTCTTAAAAGAGGTGTGGTTAAACTTTTGATGGTGAAAACTAAGTAAATTATAAAACCTTTACAGAAAAATCATATATTGTGAATTTTTTATTAAAATAATATTAAATTTTAATGTTAAAAAAAAATATGCATGTATAAGTAGATGAAGTATAAAAAATCATACATTAGGCATCTTTTTAGCCATAATTTTTTTTTAAATGTAATCCATACGTCCATATGCGTTATTTTACTAGATGAAAATTTGTCTCCTAATGAACTCAAGTTCTTTTAAAAATTTAAGTGTACTGACATGACAGAGCTTTAATTAATTTTTTTTTTCTACGGGAGCCGTTTAGAAACAAGCAAACAATAGACGGGAGCCGTATGGGATCCGACGATGTTAACATTACCCAGTATACATATCCAGTATTAAATAATGTAGTGATATTAAATAAATTTTTTATTACTAAACGTTTACATGTTAAAATATTCTAATGGAGCATAAACAAAACACTTTATATAAAACGTAGTCGTTTCATTATTATGAATAATTATCAAATAAAATTAACAGATATAATAATTAATGAACTTTCAGATCCTGTACATAACCAGAAACCCAAAAGACACTTGTCTTTCGTATTTTCACTATTCTCGTTTGTTCGACGGATATAGTGGCAATTTCGATGATTTTTGTAGATTGTTTATCTCTGATTCTCGTAAGTAAATTTTTAGTGAAAAAAAAATATAAGGTAAAGATTAAAACATTATACGCTAATAACTTGTGTAATTAAGTCGCTTTCAGTCCATATTTTGATCATATTATTGGCTACTGGGAACAAAGAAACGACCCGAAAATACTGCTTTTGAAGTACGAAGACATGAAACAGGTATTGATCAAAATAAATGTGTTCTTTCAATTAGTTTATATTTCATAATGATATAACAGATAATGTCAAACACTTGGCTAATACTAATATTAGTCAACTGACATTTAGTTAAAAAAAGTATTTTGTATAATACGATCTGAATAATAATATACCTATATACAATTAAAAAAAAAAAAATATTCAATGTATAACTATATGCAATGCATATAAGTATATGTAATATAGTATGCATTATGCATGATTTTAACTATATTTTTAATCTGTTTGAACAGGACTTATGTAAACAAATACGTCGAACGGCTCAGTTTTTAGGTAAAGAATTGACTGACGAGCAGGTGTTGGTTTTGGAAGACCATTTAAGTTTCAATAGTATGAAAAACAACAAAGCTGTCAATTTTGAGCCAATTGTTGAGTTTTATAAAACCGATCTCAATTATTTAGTTGATGTTAAAGGCAGTTTTATTAGGAGTGGAATGGTGGGCGAAGGAAAACAAAAAATGTCACCAGGGTTTATAAAAGTTTTTGATGAATTAGAGGAGAAAATATGCTTAGCGAAAATTGGATTAAAGTTTTAATGCAAATTATTAAGTATAGTTATTTCCTATATGATTCTATTTTTACCGTTAGTAAACTAATGCTATTTTATACCATATATTGAACAATTTTAATTAATCAATCAAACTTTATATACATTTCTCTTAAGAGAATAATTGCTGCATAGCTGAATCGCTATTCAAAGCTCATTAAATCATTAATTCATATTCAATATTCATTTATAACATTTTTTCAATAACATATTATATTTATATAATTTAAGTTTTTAATTTTATATAATTACTCGTTGCTTAATAATTGTAATCAACTATAGAATGTTTATTTTCTTCATTTCAACATGTTTCAACTATATGCATTGGCATCCACCCAGTGGTAGTCGGGTGAGCCACTAACACCCTAGGGCCAATTGTTTTTTTTTATTTAATGTAAATTTAATTTAAGGAATGTTAGCAAGATAAATTATGTATCTGAAATTTATAGAAATGTATTATCTTTTAACGTGTATGTTATAATTTATCTAATGTTTAGCTTAGATAAAAATGGGATTATCTAAATAAATTTATTTAGATAATTTTTATGTAATTAGTATCTAAATAGTAAAAAAAAAATGTATTCACCAACTTATATTATAAAAGCAAACTGTGAGACTTATAAGTGTCTGTTACATAATATCAATAATAAAACCAATATTATTTAAATATTTATATAAAATAAGAAAAATTATTATACAACATTTTTTGTTATTTTCGTCAACAACATTACGTTGATTTATGTGCGTCATACGTTCATATTGCACGAGTTATAATAAAAATCAATGGTAATAATCAATAATGTATTATTATTTTTTAGTATTATCTTATATATTTTAAAAGTTAAATTATTTTAAATTTTAGACTATTATTTTAGATATTAAAAATAACATAGACTGAAATAGTCAATACCTACTCATTATTCAGCCATTGGTCATGAACACTTTTGTCTTTTTCACTTGTACGTTCAGATTTCATACTTAGAGTAGGTAGATACGTAATAAAAATAATTTATACACAGATTACTTATATAGTCATCTATATCGTCTTTATATGCATCTGCTACATATGTGGTAATAAGAAATAACGTAAACGTGATATGCGATAGGTTTACTATGAGCGACGAACACATATACTGAATTTCATTTTGTCGTACAATTGAAAATCTAGACGCCTTTAAGTTTTACCACAACTATAGAATTGTTGATTATTAAACAAAAGAGATACTATTGTTTATGTACGTATACGTGTTTGATACGATAGACTATGACCATTCAATTATGATTTTTGCACAAAATTTTAGAAATTTGAGCGAATATATGTAAAGTTGCTCAAAATATATGCACTTTTCCTATCATATGATGAATTATGAAAAAATATGCAAATTTAAACTTAGTATTTTACTTTCTTAAAACAAATTTATAACTCATGTAAAATAATCTACGATCACTATGAAAAAAAAACATGAAATGCAAGAAGTTCCGAACCCTTTAATCAGTAGCGTCTACGTGATAACAGTGATTGTGAACCATTGAGATAGATAAGAATATATTCTTTTGACATAGCAGTCTTGTCAATGGCATTTTCCAAACTCAGTATAGTGAAAACTACATTACGCAGTACTATAATATATGGCACAGGATCGCTTGGGTGGCCTGATCACAATATTCATTGAGTAAGACATTACTAATTATTTGAATATGGGTCATGTAATTGAAATTTTCAAAAACCTTAATCCTGTAGACAAAATTATGGTGTAATAACTTATAGTTACCTAGTTAAACATATGATTTTTAATTATAAATTGTTTAAATTATAATTCATTAGCATGTAGGTATATTAATAATATTTATTACAAGAGTCTTTGGTTCAGATGTTTTTGTGCGGACCTCCCCTTCAGACGAAGTCTTGTGATTATATTATATATAATTTATTTTAACTGTATTACAATTGTAAGTAATATCATAAAAAGTTATTTAAAAAAATACATTTTATGAAATCGACCTGTTAATAACATTAGACTTATTTACATTCTACATCAATGTCATCCCTAATCAGTAATAAAAAAATAAAAAAAATTTTAAAAAAACTTTTTTAAGTACGTAGTGTGAATTTTGTTATCTTTAAACATTTAGCTGCCTGATATTAAAATAAGAATATAAATATGACAATATGTAGCTGTTAATTAGTTAATCATCGTTTTGTTTTGACTTGAGGTCATAATAATATTAGGTAAATTACGTTTATCAAAATTTAAAGGGAACATTCATTCATATTGTATTAAATATCTCTCTGGTTAAATAGCAGTTGAATATATACATCAATAATAATAGATGATAGTATGAATTTAAAAAGTTGTAGAGAAATATTAGTAACTCCAAATTATTTTAAGTTCAACATTTTGGAGTCTATTATAATATAATAATATTATTATATTATTATCACCAGGGCTCGGGACTTTATGCATTTGCATATTTTTTCGGAAATTAAATAGAATAAATCTGATCTGGTACAAATTTGTGTTGTGGTGTTTGAAGCTGAAATTTAAAA
>VUJU01005598.1:2251-13163 GCA_009835225.1 Aphis craccivora
GAACCACTTTCTGGCCATGATTGTCCGAAAGTCGAAACTCCGAACTCCGAAGTTCAAATATTTGTACAATTCTTAAAGTTATTTTTAAAAAATAAAAATTGATAATGGTACATGATAAAAAATGTTGAGTTCGAGTTCGAGTTCGACTTAAAATGATTCTAGGTTCGGTTCTGTTCGGTTTGGTAGAAAAATATGAAGGTTCGGTTCGGTTCGGGTTCGAAAAAATAATTTAAAGTTCGGTTCGAATTAAAAAATCAGGGTTCGACCCATCACTAGTTTAAATGTCCAATTCCAGTTGATATCCTGTGCATGTTGTGAATTAGGCATTTCACTACCCGATATGTTAAGATTTTTAATGGGTAAATGGCCAATTCCTACAGGAAGTATTAGTGAATTGCAGTATTCAAATACAAGTGTACTCAAACTCCTCATGTTCAATAAATGGTTGTCAAAACTATCAACAGCTTAAAACTCGTTAGCATGTAACGCATCAAGGTTTTAATTTGTATTGATGATAACGTCTTTCCCATTAATAAAGTCCATCATTGTACGGTAAAACAAGTAAGCTAACCTCTTGTTTTTGCATCCTATAAATAATATTTCTCTATCATAAAGATATAAGTATAAATATAAATTTGGGATTACTTTTTATACCTAATTTTTTAAATATAATATAACTAATAAAATGTTCATAGGTAATTAGTTTTTAATAAAACCTAAAATTTGAAATATTTTAAATTAAATATATGGTATCATTAAATAGAAATAAAGTCAACTTATATGTTGATCTTGTAAACTTGAAATTATTCACATTTATTGTTGTTTATTACCTCATTAGGAGAATAACTTTGATTAAAACATGTATAAGTACTATTAATTTAAATAGTGATTATATTATAATTATTTTACTGTGAAAATTTAACTGGATTGTTGAAAAAAAAAAAAAAAAATATGATGTACTAGTAAATAGTGAGTTTCTTACATTAAAATATAATGTAAATTGCATGTACTAAGTACTTACATCCAAATATTATGTATATCTATATCCTAAGGACTAACTATTGTTCGCTATAGCACCACCCACCTAAATTAGGTATTACATTTGCAATACTTTTACTATATAATAGTCGGTATGCTCAAGTAAAAAGTTACTTTTTTTAATTACTTTTATCTTAACTAGTTTAAAATAAAAAGAATATTATAAAATAACTTATTTAGTAACACTAAGTTATTTCTTTTTATCAATAATTATAACTTAACTTAGTTATATTGTTAAAATTAAAGTTATTTGTAAAAAGTTATAAAGTTAAAGTTGTTAAGTACAACACTAAGACTAAGTGAACACTGAACATATTATTAATATGCTAAATGATTAGGAAAACTATTTCTTCTAAGCCTCTAAGGCATCATAAATATTATGAACATAGTAGTTGGCACAGCCATAGTTCATAAACTAGTTACTTAAAATAAAAACGTCTTAAAACCTTAGATTTAATTTTGATAATAGATAGAATAGTTCAACATTATTTTGATACATTCTCGGGTATCTTGAATACATCATTGCGCTGTTATATCTAAATCTTCTAGGATAAAAAATGTAAATGTTTTATTAATTCAGTAAGTACCTATATACTATATTTATATAAAAAAATAATTGATTACTTTTATTATTTTATATATGATATATCATACTATAGCTAGGTAGGTACTAACTATTATTGATTATTATGTTTATATTGATTATTATTGTATTATGAGTTATAATATTCCTTATTACTAATTATAATATATATTGTATTTAAAACTAGTTAGAAAAAATGTGTTTAAATTTTCATTGAGATTTCTTGGTATATCTTCAAAAGTAAGTATGATGGTTAAAATCTAACTATTTAGTCATAGTTAGTTCTATAATTAAAAATTATGAAGAAATTAAAATATATTTTAATATCATAGACATCACGAATATGTATATGAAAACCCATAATCATTAGCACTGGAATGTTATTAAGATAATAGGATCCGACGCCAACCATAATTATATCTTTTGATACAAATGGCAGACACATTAGCACTGGAATGTCATTAGGATAATAGAATATGACGCCATCTATAACTATATCTTTTGATACAAATGGTAGACATATTAGCAATGGAATCTAAACCTAGCCTTAGTATGGTTACGCGTTATTCTCATCGATAACAAAAAATACATTTTGAAGTGTCGTCTATAATGATATTAGTAATTTTTTTTCTATATAAGCTTACTATGCTTTCGTTTGTGGGAATTGAAGTATCAAAGACATTACCATCATCAACTCTCTAAATTAGTGGTCGGCAACCGGCGGCCCGCGCGTCTATTTTATACGGCCCGCTTTAAATTCTACAAAAACGATATTTAATTGAATATCATATCAAAAAAATCATATTGTATAAATTTATATTATTAAAAACTGTATTTTATGTTCTATTATTTTAAAGTTTTAAACAGTTATTTTTTTTCTTAGTACCTAAATAATTTGGAATATAAAATTTTTAATTTTGTCTGTCCCGCGAACTCTTTTTAATTTATGAATGTGGCCAGGGAATCCAAAAAGGTTGCCGACCACTGCTCTAAATTCTAAATTAATAAGTCATGATAGAGTTGAAGAGTTCCCTCATTTATAGCCTAATTCATCATTCTTCCGTCGGCAGCGTTATTGGCCAAATCGAATAATTTGCGATTTTCTGGAAGCGTATCCCCGCATCGCCGCATCCATAGTCCTTCAGCCACCGCAGCCACCGGCCGTTACCTCACCCCCTCCTCCCATTATACATGGCAACCGCAAAATAATAATGATACTAGAAGGAGGCGGAGACTGGTGGATGCGGTGATGCGTAGAGAAGGGGTGAAGGGGATCAAGCAGCGGTGGTTAACTAATAGAGAGTAGGATGAGAATATTGCGGAGAAGTAGTTTCAGAATGACTCAGAACATACAACTTGCCCAAAACGGCCAAAACACATGATATTAATACAATTATATATATTTATTTTTCGATATAAAGTACAGGGGTGGTAATAGTTATTTGAACGCCACGTGCCAAAAATTACCTTTTTCTTAGCGCGCCATGAAAAATGTTATTTATTATTTACCATGTACATTATTATATATAATATAAGTAACAACCACTTCCAATATATAGGTATATATTATGAATTACTGGCAAAGCGGTTCTCCATTCTGTGTCACAGCAATACAGTTGTATGGCGTAAATTGTATTGATAGACCTATGTGTAACTAACTTTCGAAATATATAAAACTATTATTTTTATTTTTTAACGGACAGAGTATTAGCTGATACCTATAATATCATTAATACCTGGAAAATTACTGACTAAGGTTTCAATAGATATTTTAAACATTTTTTTTCTCTTAAGCCAAGTTAAAAATCTCAGAAATATTATATACCTACCTACAGTTAATGGAATAATACGTAAAATGAAAATACTATACACTATAATGTAGTGTATGTAAAAACAAAAATTTTATTTTTATTAAAGGAGTCCGTAACCAATTTTATTAGGTATCTCTAATTTTAGGTCCAGCAGAGAAAAAGCTTGGGAAACGCTGTATTAAAGTCATTTTTATACCCCACTACCTACAGCCTATATTATAATTGTTATATAGGTCCTTTTTTGTCACGTTTGAAAAATAAGCCGACCTTGAGATTATTATTTTTGTCTGTGCAATATTCAAGAGTATATAGCGTATAACATTATATAATAGACATTTCATTATATAAATACGGTATGCCCAAACGCTTAGTAAGATTTTTCGTATAATAATGTTATCGGTTGTTATATCTTTTTTTTTGTTCGTTTCACGTTTGATTCTGAGAATAATACCTATAGGCTTACACAGCTGATTTAATACTGTACATATATGTATATCATATAAAAGGGACTGTCTCTATTCAAAAAAACCGTCTTGCAGGTGTTCAGCGTAAGCAACTACCTTCACATGTT
This sequence comes from Aphis craccivora, assembly GCA_009835225.1. Lineage (NCBI taxonomy): Eukaryota > Metazoa > Arthropoda > Insecta > Hemiptera > Aphididae > Aphis > Aphis craccivora. The sequence goes on from VUJU01005598.1 coordinate 6,255, forward strand.
TCTATAATGATTTAAAATGGCCCGTTTAACCTTGTACTGTCAAATTATTAATACCTCGCAATAGTTATTTGTACGTAATATTTTATAATATAAGAATATTAAATATTAATATGTATATATATGTACACGTACACACACACACACACACATATATATATTATATATTATATATATATAAAGGTATGCCGTATAATAAAGCAGGAGTGATCAAACATTTTTTGGTCATGATATACTAAAAATATACTTCACCTCTGAGGATTGACTTTCAAAGAACATTTTTTTGTTTTGAATAACTATAACTATTAAGAAACATATATAAGGCGTACTGCGTGGCCCTAAAATCAGATTCTAACATGATCGATTTTGAAATTGTCCGCGATCGACCGTTTGGCCGCCCCTGGTATTGTTTATACATAAACACAATATACTGTCTAGGTACATAAATATATAATAATTAATAACGATAGGTATTGTGTGACTTGAAACGATGTGATCCGAGAAAAAAGTATTTGTAGGTAGAATATGGTAGGTAGGTACTATTGAACAAAAAATACAAAATTATTTGATAAGGTCGTATGTACGATCTTTACCGTTTAAAACCATTGACAAAAGTTAAGCAATGGCAGTGTTAGCATAAAAAAATAAAACCAAAAACGTGTTATGTGAGTCAAAATACTAAATGTGATTTACAGGCACAGAAACGTTTTCACTACAATACCATTAGTACCATTATGATAAAATAGTACAATAATAATAGTTGTAGAAATAATAAGTAGAGTGTTTAGAATAATAAAAATAAATTAAGTAATGTAGGTAAAAAAATAAAAAAATTGTTATAAATATAAAAAATATAGTTGAGAGAAAAGAAACAAACAATATCTATACATACCTACCTACAGATCGTATTATAAGTTAACACCTAACCGAGTTGCATAATATTATGTGTCTATAATAACTGTGTCCTATACTCCTATGTATTAATACAGGTACTGACAAATGACAATGCATTGGCTCTTTGGTTTTTAAAATATGAAATAGATACACACAAAATGCTACACTTATAAGTAGTTACCTATATTATATTATTATGTTCCCGGAAAAGATGATAATTTATGGAATTGTCGTTATAGACAATGTTGGATATTTCATAGTTTTATCGACATTTCTATAGGTATTATATTAGACAATGCTATAAATCCGTATGAAACATTCAAAACAAATATAAAACACCTTTATTGGTATTCTGCGGTTCTAGGTCTGATCATTGAATATAGTCATAAGCACCCGCAGAAATTTTTCTAGGAGAGGGCAATGTTAGGATTTGTTATACAATACATAGTAATATTTCTTAAAAAATTCAATTTAAAACATATTTTTGAAAAGTCAAAGGGGGCAAATACACCAACTTGCTCCCCCTTCCGGGCGCCTATGAATATGAATATGTCCTATGAAATATTTGATCAACCTGGTTTTATATTACCTATCGCTTTTTTGTTATAAAGTTATAACTTATAAAAACATTGACAAATATAAAATATGTTAGGAACACAGTACTGTTTATAGGTACATTAAAATAGTGAAGTGTTAACTGTTAAGAATTGTGTATAATAATATTGATTTCAAAATGGATTTAAATGAAATGCGCTTAAAATTGGACTGTGCTTACTGTATTCTAAGGTATAAATAAAATAGGTATTGATTTCACAGCAATAAAAACATAAAAATGTTAAATGAATGTAATAAAGAATAGTATATAAAATTATGATTCATCCAAAATAATAGGTTTTATATATTATTCGGTTTTTAATTTTATCACCAATGCCTTCTTGTGTTAGGAATTTTCATCAATACCTAACTAGTTCTGACGCTAATTCCTTACTAAACCAGGCTTTATTGTTATTGACTAGTTATTGTCAACGTTGAGCAAATATTATCTTTTCGGTACCATTTATTATTATATTGTATAAAAAAAACACGTCTGAAAACATGATAAATTAAGTATATTAAACATTTTATACGATTTCAATTAAATTGAGACTAAAACTCGTCAAAGATGGTTTTGACTACTGTATCTACATTTTAATATAAGGGCGAATGATCATAGGTACTGTATTATTTCATACTTGTTATGACTTATTAATATTATAAACATTACGTTCAATAAGTATTACTGTATTTTTAATGTTATTTGTCGTGGCTTTATGTATTTATAGGTACATTTCATATTATTATAATTATAATTATTGAAAATGATTTGTTCCTATCTAATAATATATACTTATATAATTTGATAGAAAATCATTTTCAATCTCCTCGAATTTTATAATATTTACAATATAATTTATCATGATTTGTTTATATTATAATATATACACACTATAAAATTATATAAATATATTATACCTAGGTAGTATACATGTATATAAGTACAATAAGTACATGTAACAAAACAATTCGTGAGCAATTAAAAATTGTAATTTTTTTGAATATATTAAAAATGTTAACTGTTTAATGGATCTACGTAGAATTAGGTAAACGGTTAGACCATGGCTTAAATATACAAGGTTATTGCAATAGTACCCCCACTATATATCATTTTATCACTTTAAGAAATTAAAATGGCAGCGTAAGGGGCGATGATTTGATTGGCTGTGTATTATCAGAAATTACATTGTTAAAATATGAAAAAAGTAATTGATGAAATAACCGTACCCTTACGCTGCCATTTTATTTTGTTTGATAACAGTATAGGCTATGTGCAATAACCTTGTATATTTAAGCCATGGGTTAGACAATTACTACGTGTATATGATGGTGTTAAAACAGGTTAATTTCAATAACATTCATATTTGCGATTTTTTGATTTTCGTTTTAATCGCTATTTTGAGGATAACTTGCGTAATTTTGCGGACTAATTTTTAATTTTTGCGGATAATCAGTTTTTAGCAAAAAAAAATAACGGTTGATATGTTGGTGAAATTTACAATTTTGTGTACTGGTCATTTTCACCTAACAAACTTTTCAATATATCATACTAAACATTTTTTTAATACAAATCAAACAATTTTTTCCCAGCTTCTTTAAAAACCTATTAGGTACCTACTTCATTTTTTAATACTCTTTTTTACACATGTTATAATTATCATCACTATCAAAACTATTATAATAATATTTTCAGTTCGTTGAATTATTTACCTCTATTGTCATTATACTTGTTAATCCCAAAATAAATAAATTGATTTTTTAACCTTTGATTATTATATTTATCCTCGTTTTAAATCATATGAAACATTAGAATAGCCTTTTTGGTCCGATTTCAGTTTTTATAGTCGGACAAAATATTGTATTAAATTTCCATTTATAATTATATAATTTATTATATATTTATGTACCTACTATGTATATTGTATATATAATAAAATACAATTAATTTTTATTTTAATAAAATTTAAAAATGTTATATACATATATATATATTATAAGTTATTATATATTTTTATATTTTCTTATTTTTAGATAGGTACCTACCTATATAGGTAAAGTATAAAATCAAAATAAATATTATTGAACAAAAATTAATGATAATTTAATAGAATATCACATGGTCGTATCCCATAGGTAATCATTAGGCACTGTATCTACCTAGGGCCTACGAAAGACGAAAGGCTAACGAAAAGATGGCTAAATCTAAAAATTAAAAAATCATAAAAACATACAATTTTTTACTTCACTCAAAACAGCCTAGTAGCCCACATATTACAATATAAAATGTACCTATAACCAAATTCTTTGAATGAGCATTATATTTTTGGATGATGTGCTGCATATTTCATGCCATAAGGAAATTATTATTGTAGATACTCTAATCTAATAATTGTAATAAATTACACATTTATAAATAATTAGTATTTACGAGTAAATGTTGTGTATTTGAGTGTGATAATGTAATATAAATAATTAAATAGTTATAATAACTCTTATAAAAATTGAGACGTAAGAATACCTAATTAAGCTACAATCATTTATTAGATAATTAGCCAATACTTATTATGAATAATAAAACATTCATAAATATATATGTTTAATATAGTTTTATACCAAAATAACGAGCATACTATTTAGTATTTTATAATTTAAATTAAATTATATTTTTAAGATTTTAAATTCATTAACGTCTGTATATAACTAAACAAACATTCTTAGGTTTGACGCATGATTAGTTCAATTAATATATAATTTTAAAGTCATGAGCGTTTTAATTCGTCTGCCTGTGTGCTTCACATTAAAATCATTCACGAATTCACGATAAGCCTTCATAATCTTTATATCTAGTATCTACTTACCTAATAATGATGACTAGCTTAAAGCCGTTCGATTATTTCACACCACAAGAGAATTAATAAATAAAGAGAAAAATATTATATTAAATGAAAATTAAATTTTGAAGTTAATGTTTTTAAATATTGCAAAACAAATAACTAACACCCAATAATATTATATTATTATTTATTAACTTTTATATTATAATATAATATATGTAAGTATTTATTTATTTTAATAATACACCATATAGTCATGTCATTAATTTTAGCATAGTAGTTATGAGTGTTATGACTAATGAATAGCACCATACATATATAAATAAATAAAAGTAAAATTTTAAATTATATGCCATCCGCATATCTATGCGATCCTATGGTTATGAATTAAGATTAAGTAAATAGGTGAAACAAACGATTATATCCGTTTTATCTTTTTACATGTAAAAAACACACCATGAATGCGCTCCACGAGATATAATAGATACCTACTATATTCTAACAATTTTCAAATACATTATTTAGGTATATTAGCAATCTGGAGATCATACAATATATAAGTATTAGCTATCGTATATAGTATACACTATACGGTAAGGGTAACTATAACTATTTAGAAACATATAGGGCGCGTGGTCCTAAAAGTAAATTCTAACATGTTCAACTTTAAAATTGTCCGTGATTGACTAGTCGATCGCGATCGACCGTTTGGCCGACCGCCCCGGTTATACAGCAACTAGCGACACACACACACACACACACACACACAAACACATACATACCTACATTACAATGTTTAATATCGGCTCCGATCACTTATGTTTCTTTATACTCCCCTCTAGGATAAGCGCTACCTGCGCTACCTGCACAATAATATTGTTACTGATTGTCTACCCTGGATCGGTATCGAATTGTCCCCTCTATTCTACGAATATCACATCAAGTGAGCAGTTCACATTACTGAATTATTCGAACGCAGTTATCCGTTGACCAGCATTTAAGTTGTACGTAGATGTTCCTGATCAATATTGTAGCTGAATTTGTTTAACTTCAATTATTCACAAAACAAGTTACTATATACGAAAAGGTTAGTTGTAAATTTAAGAATACATGTATTCGTTTTAAATTTTTACGTTTTACTATAACTATTCTTTAGTTTTATCAAGAAATAAGATTTATGAAATTTATTATATAACCTAAATTGTGCAAATAACTTATATTAAATTGTAAAAGAAATAATAAAGGTAGATAATTAATTAAGTTGGTAGAAACAATTTTGTTTATTATTATTATTCACATATTAAATTAATTACAATATATTATTAAATTAATCTAGGACTACTTAGTACTTAAGTTTAATAATTGTATTGGGTACTTTTTATACAGGTAGGTATATATAACAGTTTTGTGATATGTTGGATCAAATAAATCTATATCATCAATCAGATTAATTAAATTAAATTAACAAATTGTAATAATAGTATATACCTACTTAAAATTATACATTATAAATGATTAAATCATCCATTTAATTTTAACTTGAATTCCTATGTAAGATTTTAATTATTTGATATAAGCACTAAATACATTTAAAAAGTCTTTCCAATATAAGAGTCAAAGATTATTTATTAATATCACTTTAATTAATATTTATTCTTTTTTTGTGATTTTGATCACTTATATTAGGTTCTTAAATTATACCTTTTCCTCCTTCTTTGAGTTTATTTGGTGCATTATTTCTATTAATTATTGTTTGATAATTTGATTAGATAATTTTTATACATTATATTTTTTAATTATGATTTGTCTATATAGTCTTTATTTATATTTATATACTCAATATGGTAAATTATTTAGTTTATATTATTAATTTGTGGAGATATTTATTATTATTTATATATTAGATTCTTTTAAATTTATTTATTTTTATTATAAAATTATTTTATTATTTCAATAGTTTAGTAAAAAATATTAATTTGTGGAATTGAAGATTATAAATTACAATATTACATTTAAATAATATAATTCATTTTTTTTTATTTTGAGTGTAATTAATTAATTTTGATAAATTTTAGTTTATTGAATATATTGTAACGAGACAGAATTAACTATTTCTCCAAATAGCGTACAAATGCGCTAACGACGCGCTACCCGCAGACCGTTCCAGAACTATCATGTACAATTTTCTACATAATGGTTGCAAGTAAATCGCACTAGATGTCGCGGTACTCGCCTGCCTCTTGGAACGATGCGTACCAGCGACATTTAAAGATGGAAAAACACAACTTACAGGCAAGCTTAACCACGCCACGAATTAAAAGGTATCTCAGGACGCACGCCACTACATCACGAGACTATCCGCGTAAGAAGGGATCACCAAATACAAATAAAATGCCACACACCGAAGTCGATGCTCTCAACACTCACCGTAGTCAGAACAGGTGGTAAATAGACCCCGGTGAGCCGACTAAAAAACACAATCCCCGTCAGCAGTCGTGTCTGGTGCTTACCGTCGTAACGGAAGCACAAACAGCGCGACTTGCCATATTTCGTTCCGCCGCTCTTACTTGCCGTATCTGGTATTTGCCGT
>VUJU01005601.1:0-13149 GCA_009835225.1 Aphis craccivora
ATTGTACCCTACAGGTAATCTAATTTAATTCACTTACCGAATAAGATAATACGTCAATTTTCCGTTTTTCTATTTATAATAATATTACAATATAACATTATACACTCTTATATCGATCTAAGTGGTAGTGCATAAAACATAAAAATGTTCATATAAGATATAATATAAACCGTTTTAATTATAAATAACAAATAAAAGTGTTAAACATGTTTCAATTAATATTCATTAAAAAATGTTTAGTGTTTAATAATATTATAATTCATTTAAGTTCCTGTTAAATAGACCAATAGTTAAATGTTAAATAGCATTTCCATAATCCTTTGCAATTTTAGTTAAACAACTTAAATGGTGTATTAAAAAATAAAATACTGCTAATTAATATATAATATATAATATATGACATGTATGTACCTATTAAATATTTCTAAGTATACGTAATAATAAGGTTAAGTTTTCATTAAAAAGAAATATATATAGATATAAATAAATCAACCAAAAAAAATTATGAGCTATGCAGATGAAATAGAGTACGTTGAAAACTCAAATAAAAAAAATTCCCACATAATACATTATGATATTGATGTGTTATAACATCGCTAAATATTTAGAAGTATAAATCATATGAATGGAAATAATAATATTATGCAATGTGCATTGTATATTATGTTATTTTTAAGACTTCTGTGTTGCGGTATATTATAAATGTATGAAAATAAAACGCAGTTTAGTCATGACCGTAATGTACGTCATGATAATGATTAATAAATAGTACCTAGTGTAATATGCGCAGCGATCGGGTAAACGAACGGGTTGAATGAAACGACATAATAATTTACATTTCTAAACATATATATTATCTTGTCCATACATGTATCAAGTATACAGGTTAGTTAATTTAGTTAGTGTATTTATTGTATATTGTTATTTTAGTTATATAATATTTATGTCAATATATCATTACCTATCTTATTATATACAGCTAATTTATTTAACCTTCGAAGAAACGCGGTTTGGATGTATTGCGCTAGGTCAGTCACGTGTATACTCGTAAAAAATACTTAAACAACATAGTTTTGAGTGACTACTGAATGATCTCAATTTTGATCTCTGAATACAGTATTTGTTTCAGTAGTATGCTATTTCGCTTCATGTGGAAATCAAACCTATATTTGTTTCAGTGTTCTGATACTGGCGTTTTTGTGTAGATAAAAAATCCTAGATTTAAATTCTGATTTTGAATGCCATACTACCAATAACTCCGGAACTCAGAGTATACCTAGGTTTGGATTCAACTTAGCTTGAGCATAGATCAACTACTGCTTCATGGAGAAATTAATTACAATGGTTTTAATAGGTTATTATTTTTAACGTATACTATAATGTATATTTTGGTGTTACTTAATGTTAAGTAGTATGATTCTATATATATTTTTTAATATATAACTATTCAAAGTTTTCAATAAATTACCATGGAAACAAAAAAGAAAGAATTTACGATTAAAATAATTTAAAATTTATATAAAATATCCTCAAGAGTTTTTAAAATTTAAATAGGTTGACAAATGAAGCATTCAAGGACATCCTTACCACTATTTTTTCTCATAAAATTATGTTTGTTATCATGTAGTCTTGACTTTCAACTGTTTGTAAATAAATAATATATGAAGAAATTATTTCAAGATAACACTTATATTGTTATAAGACAAATATTCAACTTTCATACTTAAAACATTTAAAACTTCAAAGATACCAAGGTACCACACACTATTTATAATTAGAGCTATTACATTGCCAGTACGATTAAGGCGTTATGATTTAAACAATGTGTTTTTGAGATCTTAAATGTCATTGTAAGTATACAGGATCAAAAATTCATATTTTGGTTATTGTTTTCAAACTCTTTCTCGAATTTCTTAATAACTAAAATTACCTGATATTTACTCAAATCTTTGCAAGAATAAATATTATAGATATTCTAGGCTGTAGCCACTATACAGGTACTTTACCTTGATGATATATTTATATTGACGATAACGATTATATATAATAGTAGCAAAATTGTGCACATAACCATTGTAACGAATGGAGACGTTACACCATCATACATAATAATATAATGTAGACACAAAATCAAAGTAGTACCTATAACCTATGACGTATTTGTATTTCTTGACTACATTTTATTTCCTCTTGTGATAACCACACCATATTTTTCGCCTTGGCCATACCTTTTGTTCAAAAAATAAAGATTTTCTATATAATATTACAAGGAAACGACACAGTTCTCGATTGAAAATTTGCGGGTTTCTTAAAAAATCGTTTCATACAAACATTTAAATTTTTTTTTTTATGAAATCTGGTGAAATAAATTTTTGAAAGTTATATTAGAACACAATTTGGTAACAAATTTTTTTTTTTATTACTTATCTATTCATTTATATTTTATTTTATGTCATACGTCGAATATAAAAAAGTAACTTGAAAATATCATTTACACAATTTTTTAACTTATATATAGTAAAAAGTACGACTTTAAGTAACACTTACAGTAAAAGTTTCGACTACGATTTTCTACTGACGATAACTAATATGATGGAAAATTTTATAGAAAATTCGACGGATTTATTTCAGATTAAATATTAATTTTCATAGTATGATTCTTGAGATGCCAGTGGTATCATTTTTGGGTTGGCAATGTGGACATTTTCCCCTATCTAATTTTAAAAGTAGCCCAATGGCCAATGGTATTGTCCTGTTTAATACGACAACCAGTATTTTAATAAAATAAAAATTATAAAATAAGTGAAGTTGGAATGGTAATTTGATAAAATATTTGTTACGTATTCGAGCCTAGCAAAACTTTTTCACCCTCTATTGAAAACCGAAATGACGCCACTGAGCGATGCATACATAATATCATATTATAATAATATTCAATTTAAAATGAAAAAAAATACGCGTATGGTGGGTAATCGTCGCCTACAATACTACAATAATAGGATTAAGATAAACAATTATAGTAATCAAACAATGATGGAATATGGAATATACGAGACATTAAGACATCTGATTAGTGAATGTCATAGATTTATTTTATTCTATTAATTTATGTAGGTATATACGACATACGTATAATATTAAGTATATCGCGCGTAAGGGGTACTATGCTATTGTTACCACAGGTATTATAGCCATCGTCGTCACAAATTGATCTCAACGTTATCGTGCAGTCAACAAAAATAAAAATAATAGTATAAAAAAAATCTCTCTTGGGTTTTCGTTTTATGACTTTGTTCGGCTTAAATTTCAGGTTTTTCTTTCCAACGTAATTTGAAGGTCGCGAGAAAAAATTCAGCAATGCAGAGAAAAACAGACGACCCTCGTCTTCTAATTACATCGTACGTACCCTGTATTACCATATTAACATACGACGTACCGATGTGCGCTGTAGTAACTACATCGTAAAGGGTGGACTTATGTATTTCTACGTTAGTAAATATATATTATAGGTGTGGTATTACGTATAATTGGCAATATTATTTTGCAGAATGTATAAAATTAAACTCGAAAATAAAATACCTACGATGTATAGATAGACACCGTCGAACAGGAAGGGAACCGGCGAGTTCATTAACCGGCACGTCACGAAATCCTAATGCTCCCCCCCACCTCCAACCATACTTTAAAACGTTGTATCGCATAAATAGTTAATGGTATCGTATTGACCCGGACGAACGGCCCTATACGAGCCTATAATTTTATTGTGTGAATGTGTGTGCGTGAGTGTAGTGTGTCTTTTTGGTTCACAGTACGACCGATTAGGTACATATAATAAGTGATATATATATATATATGTGCTGGCAATATATATATATTATGATGTATATACAAAACATTTATTGTGATTATAATAATTATTATCTTTTTTTTAATTTTATTATTATTATTATTTTAAAAATTCATTCGAAACGTGTAACGCACGCCACCACGACCACTCCTATTATACACACGCGTCATATATATGACAATATTACAAATTTACAACCCCCTCTTGGGGTCACGTCGCCGTGCATTTTGAATACACCCACGACCCGTTCGTCATAGGCACACGCGCGCGCGAGTGTCGTCGCGTGATGTCATACAACTTTTTATGCTTTCCTATCGGCCGCGAGGACCTATATTATCGACTTCCCATCACCGTCCACGCTAACACACGGTATGACCGATGTAGGCTGATTCGATTCGTACACACGTCTAATATAATATGGGGATGTTACGAGAAGAGGGTTGACGTGTGAGTGAGACACTTCCTTAGTAGTTATTTTCTCCACATTAGTAACTTGGCGATAAAATTAATAACACAATATGACATTATTATAATTCATAGAAAATTACAGAACTTTAATTAGGTAATAGTTTTTTTTTCGTTGATTGTTGCATCATTAGTAATTATTAGATTGAGTAAACTGCAGTTTAAAAACATTTAAAACACAATATACATAATATTAATGCATCCTATTATACAACATACTTTTTTACCAGAAAAATTTAAAGATAATTATAATTTATAAGGATCATATATTTTATATTATATAATTTAAAATGAATACGTATTATTTTATTTAATACATATCAATACATATTATTAAAAATTCATAACAGTTTGTGAAAATAAAGAAAAAAAATTGACCGTTTGGAGATTAATATTTAAATATTATAGTTTTAACATTTAACATGGGTAATTTTTACAATTTAACTAATATTTTTATAGTAAAATTGAATTTATTTTGATATTTATCGAGATAAGTATAACAATTTAATTATTTAATTTTTTTTTTTTTATACATTTTGATTAATCATTTTTTTTTTTTTTTTATTCATTTTTTTTTTTAAAACTATATAAAACTATTTACTAACTGATGTTGATATAACTTTAAAGATCAACAGTACTAATGTATTAGATTTTATCTATTTTTTTTTTTTAATCCAATAATGTTGCTGAAATAATACAAGCATAAAATTAAAGCTTTTTGAATTGTTTAACTCCATATATTATCTATAGTTTATTTAAATAGAAAAAAAAGGAGAATTATCCTAAATTAATAAAAAATATTATAAAAATAGATTATTGCACAATAAGAGTAATTTATTTATCTTATGTACAAACAATTATTATTATTATTTATTTTACTTAATTTTGACATGTATTTCTACATTTGTATTTTAAATGCATAAAAATACATGGCCAATTGTGCATTATGTGCGAAGTAAACCTTCATCTCGTACATTCCAAATCATAAAATTCTACACGTTAAAGCTAAATAATAAATGTTTTGAGTGATATTCAATCAAAATTCAATATAAGTGTAAATTAAAATATATACACTCATAATATATTTTATTTTTATTTAATGTGTTGAATTCAGCTTAACATATAATATATTAATAGCTTCAATAATACATTTATTTTAATCATTTTAAAAATAAATTAATGAATTATAGTACAAGTTACCTATATTTAGTATAAAAACGTCGAGAGATAAGATAAAATTCGATTTTGAATAACTAATTTAAAATGTTTAAGAAAACATAATTTTGGTTTATTCACAAATACTAAAAAAAAAAGTACTAAATTATTTTGTATAATTAGTGAAGACAGTGCCCTTTGTCTAATGGTAGCAAACATTAGTCATTACGTCACGAGTCGAGTTTATGGTTAAAGAAGACATTTATTTTTTTTAATTAGCTTTCTTTAATAATTAATGGATTATTATTTTATCATTATGTATATTTTAATGAATAAAACTTAGGTTTTATTTACGAAAATAATAAAAAGGCAACTGACAAAAAATATATATTAATTTTGTTTTCCAACAAAATATGACATTATATTGCAACTTTTCATTAAAGCAATTACAAAACGTTTTTAAACCATATATATTTATTATTTAATAATAAATCGTATTACTTTATCCTACTTTAGACTTTAGAGTGTTCACATGTATAAATATATAATATTAAAATTATATTATACTTCTATTATATCAGATTAAAGAATAAGAAAACTAAAATACAGTTATTATTTATTCGTATTGATCATTTTAAGGAATCGTTATTAATTCGAGTTATCTAAATAATTGTGTTTATAAAAAAGAAAAATAATGTTTTAGCTATTTTAACGTTATTTGTAGTTTACAAAACACCAATAAGTGTTTTCACTAGTTATTGTAAACTTAAAGTTTATTAACGAAACGAAACTTTCATGATTAATAGCACCGTCCCAAACTGTATTGATACTGTTCGTCTGTTCGACTAGGTACGTCATTATATTTTCACATTTATTGTGTTCAATAGTAGTTGCTCTGTATAATTAGTATCCAACCAATAGTATGGTACGTTATACACTAATTCACATTTTCCTCCATCTTAAATTTGTGTTCAAAATTCAACTCAATTTGCACAAATTCATTACATACTATAAATATATTTATATACACAAAAACACACACGTAGGTATATGTGTATATATAATGCATTATAATATGCATGTATGAAACTAGCGATTTAGTCATATCATTCGCGTGCAAGTATAAAATAATTTTATATTTTTTCCACCGTCTCACATATAATAATTTACTGATGGTTAATGCTCGTACATATGCTTAATATGATATTTTAAACGTATACTTAGTCCTAGTGGACTGAAATCTGATACTTTTTTTAACCCCTATTACCCGCAATGCGATTGCTTAGCCGATATTTGATTTATGACCGCTGAATAAGCAAGTGGAAAGTCAATGAAACCTCTGCGAAAATATAATTTAGGTCGGTCTAAAATATATTATTTTTTATATTTATTGACAAAAATAAGACAAGTCCTAGTATTATAATAGCATCAATAGAACAGCATACAGATCTCAAATGATATTATGCACAATTTTAAAAAACATATTACACATAAATCTTTGTAACTGTGTGGAATAAATTTTATTTTAGACATTACATACTATTTTAATAGAAAACAATTTTTCATATTTTATAATTCAGTAATTAATTATTGTTTATTTGTGCATATTTTATTTTCCATAAAAAAAAAGAATAAATAAATAAAAATAACTAAACATATATTATCAACTCAATATTATATACTTTTTATTAATATATTATATAACGTACTCTTAAAATACAATCGTTTGTGGAAAACATAAGAATTTAATGAAATGAGCGTATTATATTACTGTAGTTTCTAAATGTTTATTATATCTACAATGTATACCACTCAGATCCTATAAAAAAATAAACGTACAAAACAATTATTTTATACTAAATTAATAATTATTTAAACATTTTTATAATATTTTGTTTATTTTATTAAGATTATATTTTATAAAATTTATGTATAATATGTTTTATGCGTATGCATGCAAATGTAGGTCATGAAAGACCTCATTATGATCGTGTCGTGGCAGCAGCTTATTTTAAAAGGACACAAAACTCTTCATTTAAAAAAAATTAAATAAAATCGATTACGCAATAAAAAAAAAATTAATTTTTACCATTCGTTAAAACATATGCCATTTTATAATAACCTCTACTCAATAGTAGAACGAAAAGTAAAACGTGGTGTGGTTATCAATAATTCATACAAATATATGTATTTACGATCCTAATACTCCTGTTGTTTAAAGTGTAGACCATCGAATATGGTCTATGGATAATATTCAAAGAAAAACTAGATATAATATGTCATACTATTTTATTAATATACATTAAGTTAGATCTAAAATTTAGTACATCGTTATATCGTTTAATAGGGAATGACTAAGGAGATGTCTCCGTGTGGAACTATATTATAATTAATGTACATTTTAAAATTATATTACAGTGTATACTAACCACCTCAACTAAATACAAACATAAATATCTATAATATTAAATTAAGATAAGTATATACACATTATTATAATATGATTATGAATATTTTAAAATATCATTAAACGTCAATAAATAATATAAAAATGTCATTCATAATTCAAGTGAACATCTTAACAATTATTTTGATATATTATTTGATAAGATAATTATACCTAACTTAAACAAAAAAAGGTTCATACATTATGTATTATAAATATTATGAAAAAATAGCAACATAATATAAAAATATAAATTTAATTTGTCATTAATCTTATCTTTGGTGAATACGTTAAATTAATTATAATGTTTTGTTTATTTTTAGTTTTCCCAAGAAGTACTTAAAATTTTAAATTAAACTTGCTACACAGTATCTACGTATTTATAAGTATGTTATATAGATTTTTTTTATTATGAATTAAGTATTTTACTGTTGAAAATGGTTGACATAATGTTACCTAATAATATTTTATTTAAATATGAATTATTATTTTACTAGGAAGCTTTGTCTATAATTCGTTTAGCTCATTAATGTTTTAGGTCTTTTGATTTTAGAAATTTATTATTGGTAATTTATATAATATTTAAAAATAAAATATGTGCAAGATTAAATGTATTAAACTTTGAGAACTTCCTATTTCCACCACATATGTTTGAAACGGGAGCAATAAAAATATAATTAAACTATAAGATGTATGTAATATAATATTATTGGAAATTAAAAATTAGGCGTTGAGTATTAATTTATTGTATTAAACATAATATAATGCTATAATATGCATTATTGTTTAGATTTCAATAAAAATTATAATTATTCGTAATAACGGTAGAGAGTTTTAAGTAAATATTTAATCAATAATAATTGTTATTTATTTTTCGGTCGCAATAGCAATTATATTACGTGGAAAATAAAATAACTTTTAACATAATATTACTATAAATAAAATAATTTTTAACATAATATTACTATAAATAAAGGTAATATAATATTACATTATTATTACCTATATGCAGTAAATTAGTTTTAATATGAAATAACTCATTTACCCACTTACCTACTTATTTACATAAATGTTAATTAGTTTTAAATTAAAAATTTTAGAATAACGTTATACATTTAAGTGAATAAGTACATTGATATATTATTAAAATGTAATAACTAGAAACTTAATTGAAATACAATTGTTTGCCTTTAAAAACAGCCATTGTTGTTTATGATGTATCGAATGATGTAAAATAAATGTAATCAATATTTTGTTTTAATCTCAACAAATATTATAAAATATATAATTATTTTAATTTATTATTTCAATGAAAATTGCGATCAATTTGTAAAAATGTAATATTTGTAATATTTTTATGAATATCTATTGAGTGGTTTGTTTCTACTAGATTTTTTTAATAATTTAAACTAGGAATTAAGACAAATTAATATATATATATATATATAACAAATACGCACCTAGCATCATATATTTTATCCTTCGCTATCTTTAAAAAGTAAAAGTGAATATTTTCTATTCATTTCTTAGTTTTTTAGATAAACCGCCAAAAGAATAACACACCAATCCATCGTCTATTGAAGGATGAATGATTGATGTATACGTCATTTTGCGTTTTATTTTATTGTACATTTTATCTAACGATTGAACTCTAATATAAATATAATATTCAACGAAAAATGCATTTCAAAATCTTTTTTTAAGCCTTTTCTACTATACTATGCTTATACATTGCTACTGTTAAGTTGGTCAAAAGGATAGCACCCTTTAACAAAAGGTCCTAAAAGTCAATTATCCTCGGGGCTATATCTAATGACCCTATCGCCTACACTGCCACTATCACCCACTCTAATCAATTGAAACCTTATGTATCATGTCATTATTATTTGTTTTTATCCAACGGACTTTTACGACACTTGATGAGTTTTTTTAGTATTATTATTATTATTATTTATTAATAGCTATATAATGTATATGTTTACTATTCTTATAATAATCTAAAATTAATTGAATTTGAAACTATTTTTTAATCAATAAAATAAAAAAAAGATCTTGATAAATGCTTACAAAATGTAGCATAACTTAAAGTGAAAATATGACAAATTAGTATACACTTAACAGTGAACATAATTACTACAATGCAAAACATGTTATATATATATTATATACATTCAATATACCAAAACAAAATAACATTATAAAATAGTCGTACTAATTTTTCATATTT
Organism: Aphis craccivora; assembly: GCA_009835225.1. Taxonomy (NCBI): domain Eukaryota; kingdom Metazoa; phylum Arthropoda; class Insecta; order Hemiptera; family Aphididae; genus Aphis; species Aphis craccivora. The sequence goes on from VUJU01005601.1 coordinate 10,141, forward strand.
ATCGAATATCAATTCTGTAACACCAAATAAACAATACATAATATATAGGTATTATAACATTTATTTCGTGACTATAAGTACACAGATTTGTTATAAAGCTAGCGATAAAACAAATAAACTGATATAACTAAACAAAACTAACGTCAAAGTATATAATGTGTATTAAACAAAAAGTAAAAACTTGGTTTGTCGTCAGAGCATCAGTGGACGCCATAATATCCGACTATCCGAAAACCGACAGCATCAGTTAAAAAGGAAGCGCCTTTGAAACGGAAAAAGCCCGTGAAAACAGAAACTATCATGTTTTACGACATCCGCATGCGGGTTTTACCTTTGCATTCGTGACGTTAGCCGATTACTATAGATAGTATGTATTCGAAGATGCCCAGTGCCCCAGTGCCGTACTATGATCTTGGGATTTGAAGAAAATAATAAAAGTGACCATCATCGAGTTGTCGACGAGACTATGCACTACGCCTATTGAAATCTTAAAATACAACACTCGTAGTAAATACTATTTTTTTCAATTTGTTTAATAGTTATTGGTATAAAATTCCTTTTGTGTGAATCCTTTTTTTGTTTTTCTATACATTTTAGTTATCTGCATATTATTTTAAAATTATACGCGCCAAATACTCGCTAAGTTTAACGAAATAGAAACATATATAAGTAATATTATCATATAATATTTGTTAATGTTATTTTTGTTTAATAAAAGTGTGTTTCAGTCAAAACTCGAAAGTTTTGGAGGTTGAAAAATGAACAAAAATCTGAGAAAGATTATTCTATTGTGATGTTTCTGAATGACGTCACAATTCTTTGTCGATTTTAAGGTGTGTGACGAATATTGTAAAATAATATTATCGCCTATTATTTACCTACATTTACCAATTATACTAATGTATGTAATGAACATTGTGCATTATAATATATAATATATTGAACGGTTTTAAAATATTATAATGATCAGTTATTCATAAACATAATATCTATTTTTATCATTTAGTTTCCTTATTGTTATTGAAATTATTAATAAATTAACTTAACTTTAAATTGTCGTAACAAAGTAATGAACTAAAACTCGTTTAGTTAAACATTTCAAATGTTAGGTTACATTTTAAAATAAAAGTAGGTAAATAATATTACAATTTTATTTTTACTATTACGTTAATACTAAATGGTAAAATAAATATAATTTACATTACATAGAGTTTTATGAATTTTGCGAGACAAGAAAAATGGAGATCGACGAGAAACAACATAGTCACCATATTTTTATCACGTTGAATTTAGAAGATCCCAGTATACAAATTAATACAGTTATATTCATGTTACTCATATTTACTACTTTGTCCATACAAATGTTGGTGAATTCTCAAATCATAATTAATTTGTTAATCATTAACTATTTTACATCTTAGACATAAAAATACAGCATTTAATTATATTATTTATTATATATAAATTAAACACAGCTATAAGAGTGCATTTATAAATAAAAAGTTTTTTTTTTAAGCAAGATATTATGGAAAATGATTTTTATTAAATACATTGATTAAATGTATAATATATTATGAATACTGTGTTCGTCCAAAGATTTTACTGGTCCTAAGAAATTAATTTCCAAATATTTTCTTTGTCAAACATTGATCATAATTTATTATTTAAATATTTACTATAGGTACTCCCTACTCCCTTAATTTCACATCATTGCCTTCAACAAATTATTTATTAGTTCATTATTTTAACTTAATAATTTATCGTTATTAATTATTATCAAACATTTTATTCTTGATTAAAATATTTATATTGTAAAAATATTATATTAAAATATTAATAGGTAAGCCATAAAAAAATATATATTATATTAAATTATATTAAATATAATTCAAGGAATACATGCTGAACGTCAAATTACAATACACCTATAATATATATTATAAATATAAGTTATTGTATAAGGTATACTTTATTAATAAAAGGTGGTTTGATAAAAGTATAAACATTATATGATATTCAAATTTGCGATTAATTTATACAAATGATTGAGTTAGCTTTTAATTTCTTGAAAAAAATTAATTATTTAATTATTCAAAGTTGGAGAAAAATTAACTTTATTATTGATTATAATTATAATTATAATACAAAAGAAATGTTTTCATATAATTTTATGCACGCACATTTCATTTTCAATGACTTTTTATGATATGTTTATTATTTTGGATCATAATGCATTTCAAACGCCTGGTTTTAAAACTTTTTAATTAATTAATATGTATGATAGAATATTGAAACGAGAATATAGGACTATCTACGATTCATATCAATTTCAGAGAACTACCGTAACTATATTCGTAAACAATGTAAAGACACGCAATGGCCTGATTAAATTGATCGACAGCAAAAATATTATTTCATGTTCTACAGAAAGTAGAAACCATTATTGTCATTATTATAAATTAGAGACAAGTATGCACTATGCTATGTGTAATAATTATCATAATAGGATAAAATAGGATAAGTTTACTGTTGATTATGCGTAATAAACACATAACATAAGGAAGTAACTGTAATATATGAATTAAATTTTAATTAATAACATTCGAATATAATGTAAAAAAAAGTCTAAAATTCTAAGCATATTAAATAAATAATTTATATTTTAATTATAAATACCGTAGATTGATTTAATTTTTGACAAAATCAAATGACTTGTTACACAAAAAAGTTGAATATACTTGTTGTGTATTCTATTTAATACAATTTCCATGTCTACGACAAAAAAATAAACAATAATTTTTTTTAGTTAAACACTTAAGACTCTTTATATTAATCAAAAAAAGTTGTGCATATTTTGTATTCACATATTTTATAAATATCAAGATTTAAAAGGGGGAGGCTTTAGAAGAGTTTCTTGGCATAGCAATCATTAAATAAATACCTTTATTTAAAATAATTATTTGTTTTTTATATTTTATATCATTTTAACAATATTTCAGTTTTTATATG
>VUJU01005602.1:0-13145 GCA_009835225.1 Aphis craccivora
ACTACTTACTATGATTCGCTGTCTTTTTTGAGAAGAAATCTAAACCTTTTACTTTTTTCCGAGTCTTCTTCTCCCCATCATCCTCGTAAGTCATAAGCGAGCACATTTGATAATGATGTTTTATTCCTCACCAGAAACTGACCAAGTGTTAAACAATACAAAAAAAAAGAGAAGTGTTGCTCCTAAATGTAGGAGTGCATTGAGATTATGAATTAAAAAATAGCAGACTTGGCCATAATGTAGATTTCACTACTTTGATAGGCCGACTTTTTTGGGAGGGAGTTTGGAATTTGGCCTTTTTTCACTGTTATGTTTTTGTTGGGTATATCGTTTATTTTTGCGGGCTTCAGCGTCGTGGACGATGTGTTGTTATTATTTATTTATTTTTTTACTTTTTTATTTTTTATTTATATTTTAATTTTTTTAATGTACAAAACATGATTATGTTTTATAAATATATATTATATAAGTCAACTACAAACAATTTCTTATTACCATATTGTAACGCTGTTTGAAAGTAAACATTTATGCGTGCTAAGCGCGCCACTTCATACGTTTAAGAAATACACTCTGGAGAGGTATTAATTTTGAAAAAAATTCAATTTTTAGATTTTTCCCTTTAGTTACACTGTAAAATCTACCTGTGTGCCAAATTTCACGTTTCTAGCTATATGGGAAGTGTCTTATAATTTTGATGATCAGTCAGTGAGTCAGTAACAATATTGCAAATTTTGAAATCCTGCCATTTTGAAATGGCACAATATTAAGGGCTCATTTTCTTACAGCGTCCTAAGCAACTAAAGGTTAATCTGTGTTTTAAATTTCAAAAGTTTATCTTAAGAGGAAACAGCAGAGATATATGGGTTAGAAAAAAAGGGCAAATTGGTTCGTGTAAAGATACACTGGCATTGTTGTAACTTGGCCTGGTGCACTGCCGTGCGCTCAGATAGGTACAACATACCTAATATAATTATTTTTTAATTAAAAAATATTTATTAATTTGTGTCATTATATTATGTTAATATACCTATTTCAAACTTGTTTGTATTTCTAAATGTAACTAAGTAGTTGTTACCTACATGGTTATGTATAATTGTAAAAATAACCTCTTTTGACAAATGTTCTATATATTATACACAGGGTGATTCTTTATCAAACAACGCTCATATTTTAAAAGTAATGATTTTTAAAAATTTTTTTTTTAATTTATAATCCATACTGTTCTGGAATTGTAGAACTCTAACATATTTTCACCCTTTTATTTATTGGGTAAACCATGATCAACTTGATTTTCAAATTACAACCTATACTAAGTATTTATGAAATTTTAAGTCTTAAAATTTCATAAATTAATATGGCTATTTTTTTTTTTTTTTGAATTATCACTTTCAAATTTTCATTTTTTGTTCATCCGTTGATGAGAAATAGCTTCTCAAAGTTGGGTAGTTTTAGGAAGTGTTTATTAATGTGTTATAACTTGTCAGTAGTTAATTAGTAATAAGTATCAATATTAGTCCAATTAATTATAATCTCGATTTTATATGACAATTGATAATAAGTTATATTACAGGTAGTAACAGGTACAAATATTATCACCATTCCCCGCTACACCAAGGGGTCGACAATATCAAATTCATTACTATTATAGCTACTGGATTTTACAAATAAAATTCCCAGATCTGACGATGCTAATTAGTTACTGATGTATAAAACCTAAAAATCTTCTAAAACCAACCTACTTTGAACAGCTATAACTTGCCAACAGATCAACGAAAGTCAAACATTTTAACATGAAAATTCATGAAAAAAATGGCTTTATTAATTTATGCAATTATTAATATAATTTATATAGGTAGGCTGCCATTTGAAAATCAAAAATTGATAGTTTTTTACTATTAAATATAATAGTGAAAAAATTTAAATTTTATACAGTTGTAGAAAGATATGTATCTAGAAATTTGAAAAGAAAAAATTAGAAAAAAAATCTACACTTTTTAAAATAATGAGTGTTGATTAAAGAATCACCATGTTTTACTTATCAATCAGTTTAGATGACAGAAAAGTCAATAAGTGTGCTTAAAACAATTTTGTTATAATGTAGGTAGTTTAATTATATAGGTAGTTTATTGTACTTTGATGAAATCCTTATAAAAGTGTACTAATAAAGTGTCGACACATTTAAAGGGATATTTTGTGATATGTTTATGTAGATGGAATAGAGATAAATTTTCATGTTCATGTTTTTACTATTGCAGAATTTCTTATGTAACATAATTTTTTAGTGTTGAATCTAGAAAAATATTTATTTTATTATAGGTAAAAACAGCTAGGTTAAAAATATAGATTTTAAATAATTAATTAAATTTATGTTAAGTATCTAAATTTTTGTTATTAGATAAATTAAATTATTTATTATTTATGATACTTAAAATCAAAGATTCAATGTAAGCTGTATTAACTATAATCAAATGCAGTATAACATGGTCTTATATTTTATAAATTACCTCAATATTATACTAAATGATCTAAAAGACTTAAAAATTAGTCATATTATGAAAAAATGTAATAATTTATATAATATACCAATGAATCAATCAATTTACCTATTAAACGTATGTATGTAACTACACAGTATTTTATTTGAATAATTTATAAGACAGTAGGGTTTTTACTAAATATTTTTATTCTCATAAATTTTTGCAACTATTGTGTCATTATATAAATAAAAAATACATTAGTTAATAAATAGAAAGTAGAAACAGTATACTTCCATGCAAAAAAAAAAAAAAGCATTTGAGCAAAATATGATTAGTGATAAGTGATAACTGATGTGTGATAACAATGTTGCATTGTATTATTTTATGTATTATGTGTACTGAAGTAGTGTTAAATGTATTATACCTGTAAATGATATTTTTTCAACATTCAGTTATTTATTTTAATGTACTATTAAAAATTAGTTCTTCTGCATATTCCTATACTACTGTCATAGTAGAACCAATTGCTGGACACAGTAATAGAATATAGTTTGAATGCAGCTTATTTGTGAGTAAAATTGTGGTTATAGATCAATGATATTTTAAATAAATTTAAGATTGTAGTTTTATTACTATAGTTATACGTTAACAAGATAATTATTTTTTTTAATAAAAATGGGTAAATTCTATATTATATCATTTAGTGCCGTTCTTATAATGTTCAGTTAGTGCCTGATAATGCTAACTGGAAGAATTTATCATGAGTTAACCGATAAAATTCTACCGGTTAGTCATAACCAACACTTAACCAGACATTGTAAGAACGGACCTTAATGTTATAAATATGCAACACAGTTATTACATCTATTTACTACCAATTTAAGATTTTTTCATAGTGCAGAACAAGAACTTTTACCATCATATTATATCTAATGTGGTAGTACATGTGTCACATTTGCAATAGACTATTAAATATTTATGCCAGCGTTGACATGGTATTATTATGTTTGAGACATACCTATATAAAATATTTTTAGTAGTATTTTATGATTTAAGATTTAAAATTATAGAATTATTTATTTGAAAATTATATGTTATATTTGATATACATAGGTACTTATATTTATTTTTTCTTAACAGTCCAATATATGATATACTATACTCTTATTTCTTCTCCAATACGTAGTCTATAAAGATTGTACCTATCAACTAAATTTATAATTTTTATTTGTGTTACCTATTCTGATAATATTTTACCCATTTTTTGACATACAATATATTACTTCTTTGACAACAAAAATTATTCAAGTGCAATAATACTATTAGACCGATATGTGAAAGACTTGATTAAATATATTACTTATAAGTAGCATTTAAAATTTAATAAATTCTTAAATAATTTTTCAGAGATGGCAGGAAGAGGTTTCTTAAAGAGCCGTTTGGCTCAGGTTATTTCTAAAGAATCTGAGGAAACACCTAAACCCATGGAACTACCTAAATCTGTGGAACCACCGAAACCCGTGGAACCACCTGAACCCGTGGAACCACCTAAACCAGAAGAATCTCTAAAACCATCAGCTCAATCATTACCATATACTGATGTGCCAAAAATTCCGATTTCTGCTATACATACTCAAACTCTAGTTGCTAGTAATCAACAAGTTGTTCGTGGAAGAAGGGTAATTTTTTTAATTATTAAACTTAATAAATAAATCATTTATAATAGAAGTACAATTATTACAATATAAAAATAAATAAATAAATAATTTAATTAATAGTATTATACAAAATAACCCAACATAAGTATTAAATGATTGGGTGCTCTCAGTGGGGTTGATATTTATGAATGATAATACAAATATCAGTAGTTCGTTTCTGATTTCATATGTTAGTATTGTTTTTTTTTTAAAATTATTATGAAAATGAAGATATGTTTTTAAATGTTGTCCAAATAGGTAACTTGAAATTATTTACTGATTATTTTGGAAAATTGATTTACATACCTAAGTTTATATATTTTTAGTACCTAAATATTATTAAATTAAAAAAGTATATTTTATAGAATTATATTATTACTACCTATATGTAAAAAATTTAGTAAATTTATTTATTAAAAAATACTTATAAATATATATGTATAAAAATAAATTATAACAAATAATACCTAATATATTTTGTTAAAAGGTTACAGATTAATTTTTCTTTTAGATTCTGAACGAAGTGATGAATGTAGGTATTGATTTTACAATGGTGTGTTTTTTTTTTTGTACAGCATAACTAGTTAAAATAATGGTTCAATTTCAAACTTTGGGGGTGGTTTCTGATTGAAAAGTGAATATCCTTGGTGCATTATAGAGTTCAAAAGTAAACATTTTCCAATAGTTCTCAAAAAAATGGGAATTTTTATGCAAAATCAGTTTTCGACCAAATCAATTTTTTTATATGGTTGTAATTCAAAAACTAATCACTGTAAATACATGAAATTTTCACCAAATGTTTATGTCAGTGTTATCTATATACGGTTAAATTTTCAAAAACTGTTGACTTATTTTGAATTATTTATAGACCACTGAAATTTTTGATTTTTATGAGATTTATTTTTTGAAGTGTTGATAAAAAAATTTTGGATGACCAAAAAAACTTGAAAATTTAATACGATGTTCCTTATGAGTTGTTCTTATTGTAGCTAAAAAAAATTAAAAATCCTTAGTCACAATTTTTTTTTTATAAGCGTTTATAGTTCAAATTTTTACGAAATCTGTCGAAATTACAAAATTTTGCAAGTAATTGAAGTTGAAAAATCATAAAATTGTTTGTGTTTATAACTAAGGATTAAATACACACCATAAAGTTTTCTATAAGTTTTCCTTCAAGTATAGAGAATATAGAACGATATAGAGAAAACTCGAAGCATCATTATAGGAAAATTTTTAGTGCGTTTGAATTTTAAATTTTTACGAAATAGCGTAACGATAACGATTTATCCTCAAACAATTTTAAATATTTGTTTTTATTCAAAAAGTATGTCATAGATACAGGAAAATTTTACTAGTTATTTAAATTGGCATATTATTTACATGATTTAATTTTCAAAATATTTTGACTTTTTTTAAGCTATTTATATACAACTGAAATTTTAAGTTTTTCTGAACAATTTTTTTTGGCCCAATCAAAATACTTGAAAATTTAACATAAAGTTCCTCATAAGTTATTCTTACAGTGATTAAAAAATTATAAGAATACATAGGCACAATTTTTTTTTTATTAGCATTTGAAGTTCAAATGTTGACAAAAATTTGTCAAAACCATGAGTATTTGCAAATTATTTTGTAGGTATAATTCATAAATATTTTGTATAAGTAGCTAAGAGTTGAAAATTCAATACGAAATTTTCCATTAGTTAAGGTTACAATAATTATAAAAGAACTTAAATTTTGGTGTATTCAGACCATTAAAACATAAACCACCTTTTTCACCAACCACTGGAAATTATATCCTAGGTTGATAAATCATCGTCGTTCAGAATCGTTTTTCGTATTCAATGATACCTATCATTGGATTCAAATTTATTATTCTTATAATATATAATAGTGATCCCCACGGCACCTAATTTACAGCAGAGCAGTACCCACTTACCCGCTTTTATTGTGCTAAATCACTGAATCAAAGTTATGCTAATATAGCATTAATTGGTTGGTAATTAGTTCACTTTATAATAAGAGATTAAATAGAGAAATATTTAAGTTTTAATATTGATTTTTATTTTATAATTTATTAATTGTATATTTATTTTTAGGCCATGTTAGCTAATATTGCCCAAGGAAATGGTTCTCAAAGATTGTGTGAAAACTTAACATCAAAATTCTCAAAAATCGATCTTGTGTTAGTATTGAAAAATTTTTATATTCTTATAAAATTATATTTTAATATCTAAAACTAAATTGTATGTGCTTAAGTTTCTAAATTATATAACTATGTAATATTTTCTTTTACATTTTCTTACTATTATTTGGATTTTTGGATTATACTTGTCCGTATTTAGAATTTATGATATACTGGTTGATTCTTTTATTAAACCATCCTTATTATTTAATGTATAAACGTTTTTTTTTTTTTAACTGTATATATTACATTATTTATAAAATAACATAATGAATATTTTTATTGTATTTTTTTGGTTTTTATTATTTATTTTATGTTCTATAGCAGAATATTTTTTCGATTATTTCAATACATGAACATTTAAATGTAGACAATTAATTTATGAGTTATAAGTATTTAAAGTTTAGGTGAGTGAAGTTAGTAGTATGAGGGTATCTTTCAAAATGTTTAATACTTCACTTACTTTTAACATAAAAACTACTAATCTGAATTTCGATCTTTATGTATCAAAAATGCTCCCCAAAAATATTCTGTTTCAGAATAAAAAAAAAAAAAAATTATGTTGTTATTCAAAAAAGTAACAATTTTAATATTATAACTATAAGAAATGTAGCTTATTAAAATATTTTCAGGAATATTTTATTTTTAAAAATATTAAAATAATAAGTATTGTTTGATAAAAAATTATTCTCATATTATTTTTGATCATAATTTATAAATATTTGTTATTTTTGAAATAACTAAGAATTTATTATTAATAGATTTTAGTTTTATAAAACATTTCTAGATTTATTTTTATTTTAACTAAATTGATTAAAATTGTAATAATTTATTTTTTATTTTCTTAGGTGTCCAAATATTACTCCAGTATATAAAAACACGGAGGTACCTAAATTACTTACACCTCCAAAATATCCAGAACCACAAATTATAGAGGAAATTCCAGCAGTAAAAGAAGAAAAATCTCCAGTTATATGTAGAGTCTTAAAAAAGTCCGATAAAGATTCTTTTCACATGTATGATATATATGATATTTTGCTTATTGATAATTATTTTTATAATGTGTTGAAGAATGTATTATGATGAACTGGGTAATATAGTTAGATTAATAATTGCATATTTCAATTCATAAGATTTTATAAAATTTTATATAAAATAAGTTTTGTAAAATAATTAAGTAGTACTGTCGGTATTTAATTGATTTTAAATATTTGCATTTATAAAAAGTTAATTGGGAATAATTTATTTTTCAGTATAAAATACATTAATGTAATCTTCTATTAATGTTTAAAATAGATTTTATATTTGTTGTTTTCATTTAGGACACAATTATCATCAAATTACATAAGAATTAAGTTGGAAGAGGACAAAGGAATATATGAATATAGAGTCGATTTTCATCCTCCAGTTGATGCCAAATCTGCTAGGTTTTTTTTGGTTAATCAACATAGAGATACATTTCCTGTAAAAACATTTGATGGGACATTGCTTTACATCCCTAAAATGTTACCAGAAAAGGTAATTATTATAATAATATATAATTTAAAGCATTTAAATAACAATTGTTAAATTTCTTTTATTAGGTAACAAAATTAGTTGGAAAATTAAAAGATGAATCTGAAGTGACTATGACAATAACATTTAAGCGTAAAAATTCTTTGCGTGAATGCACACATTTTTATAATGTTTTCTTACGTACAATAATGAAGATTCTAGGCCTAGTAGAATTTGGTAGAAGTTGTTATGATCAAAATAAAAGGATACTCATTCCTGAATTTAAGTAATTAATAAATACTTTTTGAAATACTTTACGATTTGTTGAATAATTTGTTGAATATTTATTATAGACTTGAAGTATGGCCAGGCTACATAACTACTATCGACGAGTTTGAAAATGGTCTTTATATGTGTTGTGAAGTTTCACACAGGATTTTACGTGTACAGACAGTTCTTCAAATAATGTATGTATATTAATGTTTTTAATAATTTTTATTACATTTATTATCTTTCATAATTATAAATTACATTACTTTATGGGCTTATTTTAAAATTCTTTATAGTTAAGGCCGCTATTTTAAAGATTGATTGTTAACTTAAAAATATGTGTTACTAATTCAATTTTTAGTTTTATTGTCATCATTTCTATAATTTAGAAAATTATTACTTATCCTTCGAATAGTATAGTATAAAAATTATGTTTTGTTTAAAATATGGTCTTTGTCAAATAAAATGTATACAAATTCACACTAATTAGATTTTAATCCCCTTTTTTCAAATAGAGAATAATAAATAAATAAATAAAAATTAAATAATAATTAAAATGATGAAAATGTATTTATGTTGTATGCTATTTAGTGAAACAAGCTAATCTTTTGCCACAACATAAGTTAACTTGACATTTATTGCACATCATAAAAGTATTGCCTTTACAACCTGGATTCTTACATCTTGTCCTTTTTTCATTTTCAACTGGCCAGTGATCTGTTCTATCAGTTCTTATCTCTTTAGGTGGAGCATGTTGTCCTATTTTAGTGCCCATTTTACCTTTTTTAATTATACCTTCTTGTACATCATTAGTTGGACGGCCACATTTGGAGTTATAGAAGTACCAATTTAACAAAGAGGTAAACCTAGCTGTTCTCTAAAATGTACTTATGACATAACATGTTTGTCATGTTTTTGTTTCTGAATTCTTTTATGGAGAAGCCATGAGTTTACTATGGTAACATCCAATAAATGATGAAAAACTCATATACCATTTTCTACTTCTCATTTTTATTTTATGGTGCCCAAGCAACCCATCTAATAAGTCAACGCCACCCATATGCCTATTATATACTTTTATTATGTTTGGACAATAAACTTCTACTTTTTTTTTGTTTTCTATCAAACCTACTAACTTTGACTACTAGATCTACAGCAGCAAATGTTGATAGCAAACTAACAATTTTTGTGTCTTTCCATGTAACAGCAACAATATCAATACCTCTGACCTTTGACACACAATGAGCAGTCGTACCTCTTGGCTTTTTCATTAGTAAGGAATCATCAGGCAACATAACATTTTTTAATCTATTTCTCCTTAAAGATAGTATGTTTCTTTTTTTTTAATAAACTAGTAGTGGTAATGTGGTATAATAGTTTATTGTGTTTAAAGAAATTCTAATCTAAATAAATAAGTAATAAACTAACAACTAGCTATAATATGTAGGTTGTAGGTACTTAATATTATGAAAGAAAGGCATTTACAGCACTTCAAAAGTTCAAAAGAAAAATTGGTAAACAATCTGTATCACAAGTGTGTAATATAATGATAATGTATCAGGAATGCATAGTGTTACCCATGTGTAACAAAGCTAAAATCGAATATCTGCAGTAGTAAGAATCTACAAAAGGTCCACATTTCAAACGAATTGATAAAGTACAGTATAGGAAATATAAAATTTTTTCCAAATTAAATTGGATGAATTAGGACCGATTTATCGTACATCATATTGACATACCTCAATGAAAAAAGTCGATAACGCTGATAACTCAGAAAAATATTGAACAACTTTTAATTAATAATTATCACTATTATATTACTATTTCTTTACACTATAATCTAAATATATATTACCTTAGCTACTAGTATATATGTAGAAAAGCATAAAATGATCATTATTTTAAGTATGAGATGCTGATAAAAACATTGTTACTTTCAAGTAACGTTATGCATTGTAGGGTTAAAATAGAGATATTATATTCAATATTATTAAACCAATTAAATATATAACTCTTAATAATAAAATTTTGCATGTATTGTGTCATATGATATTTATGTATGTAATATAATGTAATATAATATTCTTCTGTTCTTTTACTTGTATTAGAAATTTATAATTTATCAACTATATATAGCAAGATTTAATTTAAAATATAATTTTTATTATACATGTATATATACTTTTTCAGGATGGAAGTAATGGATAATTCAAAAAAAAATAATTCAGATAGTAAGCAAGAAATAATGGCTGCATTATGTGGCTCTACTGTAATTACTCATTATAATCGTAAGACATACAGAGTTGATGATGTAGACTTTTCAATGAATCCTTTATCAACTTTTCACCAAAATGGTGTGCTAGTAAGTTATATTAATTTCTACTAGATGCTTTAAAAAGTTAAATGTTAACCTAACCTTTTGAGTATCACTAAAATAACAGTTATTTATATGTAATTTATTTTTGTATGTTTAGGTATCATATAGAGATTATTATAAAAAGATGTATGACATTGAAATTAAAAATCTTAATCAGCCTATGATCATAACAAAAGCAAAAAAAAAAGATCTGAATAAAAAAAATGCAACAGAGGTTTGTAATTAAATTGACAAATTAAAATCATGTTATTATCAATATTATTTTAAATTTACAGGATTCAGATATTTGTTGTTTAGTTCCTGAACTTTGTAATTTAACTGGTCTTACTGAAGCCATGAAAACCGATTTTAAACTAATGAAAGCTCTTCAAACTCACACTTTGGTTACACCTGAAGTTCGACAAAATGCTATAATTGATTTTGTTAATCGTATAAATGGTAAAAAATTACACTATGCTTACTTAAATTATATGTTCAAAAATCATTATTGTTAATATATCTAATAAATATGATTGACTGTTTTATGATATACCATTTAGGTTATAACATACATTTAACCACAAAAAAGTGTTAAACAATAGTATAATTTTTATTAATTATTTTAGCTCATGAAGTTGCAAGCAAAAAGTTAAATGATTGGGGTCTTATGATGCGTCCAATTCCAGTGAGAATGGAAGGACCTGTTTATAAAAAAGAAACTATATTACTGGGTAATAACATCAGAAAACAAGTAGGAATGAATATGGACTGGGGTATGGATGTAGCAAAAAATGCAATGTTTGTCGCTGTAAGTATATACAAATATGTAATAGATGTTTCTTGTAGTTTGTAGTTAGTTCATAATTTTATTTTATATATACAAAGTTATTTGTTACGTTGTTTTCTAAATAATAACAATAAAAGTAATTAAGCTCAATAAATTAACATCTTTGTAAAATGGTTATTATTTTTTAGGTAAATATGTTTAATTGGGCCATTATGTATAATCCAAGAGACGAACAAACAGCTAAATCATTTTGCAAACAATTGTCTATGTGCAGCCGTGCTCTTGGTATGGAAATTAATTCACCAAAGCCTATCAAAGTTCCAGGCCCAAATCCAGAGGTTTACGTTAGTACAGTAAACAACACAGTAAAGAATAATCCAGATTTACAATTAGTTGTTATTATCTTTCCGAATCAAAGAGAAGACCGCTATAATGCCGTTAAACGGATTTGTTGTTCAGAAATTGGAATTCCATCTCAAGTAACAATAATAATAAAAAAAAATTGAAATTTATTATTATTAGTATTATATTTTACTGTATTTTATATTTTAGGTAATAGTCTCAAGGACAATATCTAAGCCAGACAAATTACAATCAATTACTCAAAAAATTGCTTTACAAATAAATTGTAAATTAGGAGGTGCTTGTTGGGCTATCGATATTCCATTGGTATGGTTTTTCTATATTTATTATATTTAATAGAGAATTTTATTGATGTGTGATGTTATTGATGATCATTTTTGTAGTTGAAAAATTGAAGTAGTCTAAGAGGATGTGACAGTATTAAACATTTGTTTTACATGTATAGTTTAGTAAAATTGTTCATCCTAATTGTGTATGATATTTTTAGTATTTTAAATTTTTATCAAGTTTTAAGATGCTGTCAGCCCAGTGTTTTCTCTCTTTAGTTTTGAATGCATTTTATCTATATTCCACATGGGTTTGAAAGAGATAACCAATATTGCACCGAGATCCTAAATATTTATAAAATGTCTAGGTACTACTGGACAAAGAATTTCATTAATATTATTCTTGAAAATTGTTTAGTAGTTAGTTACACTATAATAATATTTTTTGTTGTTATTATGATTTACATCATAATCAGTTTTATTTAACTACTCTATATCAAATAAAGAATACTTAAAACCAAGATAATTCTGTTAATAGTAAAATGAAACTAAAAATGCTTTTAATACTATTCAGTGATTTATTTATTAAACAACACTCGTCATTTTAAAACCAATCAACTTTTTTGATTGATTTTGTTGCTAATCTTAAGTTTAACATAAATTTTGTTTTTTAGAAAAATACTATGATAGTAGGAATTGATGTGTACCACGAAAAAGGTAAACAAATGAGTAGTGTGGTTGGTTTTGTAGCTTCTATGGATAAGACGTTTACTGAATGGTATTCAGTTGCTGCAATGCAAAGGAGTACTCATCAAGAACTTATGAAATCTGTCCAAGATGCGTTTCATAAAGTTGTTAACCAGTTTAAAGCAGTTGGTGTTAATTATATTACTATAACTTTGTTTTAAATTGAATTACATAAAATTAATTTTATTCTAGAAAAATGGGTTATTACCTGAAAAAATAATTATATATAGAGATGGTGTATCCGATGGCGATTTAAAACAAGTAGAAGATATCGAACTGTCAGATTTGATTGAATCTTTCAAAAGTTACCCAGGAAATTATAATCCTCTGGTTACTTTAATAATAGTTCAAAAAAGGATAAACACACGTGTATTTCAGGTAATGCATAACAAAATAAATTGACATACTCAGACATTTGACATGTTTATCCAAATTAGGTAAAAATTATTATGATAGTTTCTTTTAAAATATAGTTAGGTATTATTAGAAAAATTAATATTATT
>VUJU01005603.1:0-13139 GCA_009835225.1 Aphis craccivora
GTGTGGATAACACACTACACTATTCAATCTATTCTGTGACACTAGGTACTACACAATAATTTATTATTTAAAAATCGCTTATCGCACTAAATTTAACCATCTTCAGAACATGGAGATTATTCGAGCGAAATAAAATACGTTTAAATTTGATGTCTAATCAATGTGTGTGTCTGCGTTAGTAGGTAATAATTATTAAAATTAACATTCAACATATTATTAAATTCACAATAAATTTATTTTTAAGCGTCCCTCCAGACTGTAGAAACTTAAATTAAAGGGGGACGCATAATATTACCGCAAATAAGAAGGGGTACTCCGTCCCCCCTTACTTTAACCACTGTATAATAATATATATATATTTGAAAAAATGATTAGCATGTTTTATTATAAATTGTAATTAACTACACAGTATATGTCGTATTAAACATTATTTAGATATTAATTACTTCCATAAATACCTCATTCAGTAGCTAGGGCTTCAGCCCCCAAAATTTCAAACGTTATTTGCGCCTATGACCCATTGTTAAAATGATTCACTTTATTTAAGTTATATTATTTTAATTTAATTTTACACCCACAGAATCAACAGTAAACTGCTGTCAATCAGACAGCTGACCGCATAGTACGTACATAGTATGTACCCTAGTCCCTAAGCTCAGAACCTGTGAGAGGTCTAGACCCCCCCCCTTCTATAAAACCACCACTAATAATGTGACATATCTTTAAAATTAAAAACACTATAAACTCTATATATTTAATATCATTGATTTAAATACTTTTTTGTACCCCATGGCTCATGAAAATTTACAAATATTATTTTTTTTAATATAAAATATAAAAATTAATAATTATTACATATATATTATATATATTTTTTTACTATTTACTAATTAAGGGTGCTACACCAACAAATGTTTTTTTTTAATTTTACAAATGCATAGATAACATAGAAAAATGTAAGTTTAAATAATTAATTAAACACTGTTACGATAGATAATATTTAAATTGGTTTAATATCAAGTTTAAAATTATGAATATTATCTATAAAATTACATGGGGTTTTTGTTTTAGAATTAAATTTAAAAAATAAACCTATGAAATGTAATAGATAATATCTATAATTTTAAATTTGATAATAAACTAATTTAAATATAATTTATCATAACAGTGTTTAATAAATTATTTAAATATACATTTTTAAAATTTAATTCTAAAGCAAATAATGAGCATTCTCCATGCAATTAAAAATCATTCAAACTTCTTGAAAATCAAAATATTAAATACAAACTATGAAATTCGTTAGATAATTGTATCCATGACACATTACTTTTACACAGCAATAAAAAATAAAAATTTTTTTATACTATTTATAGTTAAACATTATTTATTATATGTCAATTTATATAAAACATGTAAAATTCACTTGAAAGTTGATAATAACATTATACAAGTTTATAAATCTCAAATAGATCATCAAATTCGACTTCACGTTGAGTTCCAATATCTTCTTCCTCATCCATTTGGAATTTTGGATTAATTGTCATAAATTCTTTGATACCAGCTAATACAATTCAAAATTACAATTAAATTACAACATTTATGTTCATAAGTAAAGTAATAAATGAATATATCATATTTTAACAAATAATAACATAACTATCAACTTACAAAGTACTTGAATATGTAATGTACATTTATAAATGTGATCTAGACGTGCAGTTATAACTGATGACAAATGAGGTTCACCACATTCATTCATGGACATAATCTGTAGTCATATAAAACAGAAATATGTTTAGCTTATAATCGAAGACATTAATATGTATAATAATAAAAACTTACTTTGAATTGTAACAAATCTGAAATTTGTAACTCAGTAATATTTGTTATTTTTATCTGAGCCATGTTTTTCCAATCCACTACTAACATATCACAATTTTCACTTATAATGCTATCACTAGATTTATTGTTTTCATTTTCAGTATAATTATTATTTTGTGTAGAAGTTATCGGTGTACATTTTTGACCACGTACAAATACTGGAACTTTATGGAATTTAATATTTAATTGGTTTTCATTTTTCCAAACTGAAATTCAATAGTAGGCAGTTATAATAAAATTAAAGTACAGTGAAAACTCTTTTGGCAAATCTAAAGGGACCAAGAGATTTCTTTTGTTATACAGTTTTCATAATAGAGTTTAAAATATAAAATTTTTAATTATTTATGTACCTATGAATTATTAATTATTATTTATCACACACATTATTATTTTTATATTACACGAGAAGTTAATTACATATTATTTATTATTATACGTACATTATATTTTATACAATAATTTAAATCTTTATTTAAACTTGTTTACTCTGCCAATATTTTTTTATAACGGTATTATTACGATGATAAAAGTAGATAATGAAAGAATATTATTGTATTTGTAAATTTCAGCATTTATGTCGATTTACTTTTATAATTTGTATTTTGATAACACGTAAATTGTATTATGAAACATAAAATATTATTTCTTTATTTGGAGTGACTAATACGCTATAAAGAATGAATCCACTAATGAGTTATAATATAGCAAATCAACTATAATTATGTAATGTTAACGTTATTTAGAGTTTTTTGTTGTAAAGAGTTTCGCTATAAAGAATTTTCACTGCAACACATTTGAAGTAAAATAATTTTAAATAAATGTAACATACTAGGAAGACTTATACTTTTTTGTTCTTTGGAATTGAGAGCTGGAGTCACTAAAGAATCACAACGAAAAACTTCTCTTGTTACTTCAAGATTTTCTTCTTCAGAATCTATGGAAGGTGAAGTATCTTCTTGAAGGTTTTCTGCATTATCTAATTTAAAACGTTTGTGCATTTTACACGCTTCCTTTGAGGATACAATAGAAGTCTCAGATAAAGTATCCACATAATTCTGAAAAATTATTATTATTTATTTTTATATTTTTATGATGAGTACAAAAAAAGTTATAAATTAAATAAATTACATTTTCAACAGATTCAATATTTTTTTTATTTTTTTTATGTGTTCTCTTGCGTATTCTTTTCTTAGGAATTTTTAATAGTGTAGATGAAGTTGAATTTTCAATATCATTATTGGGTTCTTCAATTACTTCACGATAAGGGGACAAAACTCCATTGGTATTATTAGGAATCATTTCAACATCTATAATATTTGACTCAGCTTGAGTATATTTTGGTTCATGATGAGTATTTCTTTTTTTCACTATAACCCTAAAAAAATAATAAGGTAGTAAACTAACTATTTAATAATAAATGTCAATTAGTTACTGTTTTTAGTCTGTCAATGGTTACACGGGGCAAATAATCTATTAGTGTACTTATAAATACCTATTTTGTTTTAGGTTTTTTCGTTGTCTTTAAAACAAATCAGTAATTCTAATTAGTTTATCAAAATCATACCATAACATTTGATCATGGCATAAAATTTATGGAAAACAAATTTTAATTTGAAAAAATTAAACTTATAAAGCAATATAAAATGTATTTTATAAGATGTGAATAAAATAATTATGTATATACATATATTAAATTATTAGTTATTATAAATTAGGTAGAAGTTGCAAAATAGCAATTTAAAAATATTTTTTAACGTGGAAAATGTTTATCTCAAACGCCAACAGTAGATAATCGTGCACACGACCAAGCATTAAAAAATAAAAATCATGCAATTAGTGACAGGTTAAAAGTATACTTACGTTATTTCTTCATTAGCATTAATTGCATTGACATCATCTTCATCCAGAAATGGTACATTATCGTAACATAATTCTATATCATGAGGTTCGTTTAACACTTTTTGTACTTTTTCTTTAAGTTGTTTTATTGATGTAATACAAGACTTGTCTACGTAAAGCCAGTAAACAGCTGGACTCCTATCCGGTGTCAGTTGCAAAAGGTTTAATTTAATACGCATTTTAAAATGAAATACTTCAATTAGTTGTGTATTTAATACAATTTAAAAGTAATAGCAGACATTCATAAATGTAGTATAGAGTAAGCAAAAACAAGAAAAACGATTGAGAAGTTTATAAATTTTGAACAAATAGTTTGATTAAAAGTCACTTTTATGTGTTTGTCTGGTGACGACAAATTTGAACAGTGAAATAATGGAAACCGGTTAAACGGAGAATAATAATTTAATAAAAGTCATTTCGATAATTTCACTGTAGGTATACATTTATTAAATTTAATATCTTATAGACGAAACAAGTTAAGAATAATACACGATGTAAAGTGAGAACTTACAAGCTATTACGAGTTACGTTTACGAGACACCGAGCCGGTGCCCAGTAGATTAGGAGTTAGGACGATGGTCGATGAGGTATGGACTAAGGGCATAGAAATCTTCTATCGCATAAATATTTCAAAATTGAAAATAATACCGACACACATCGAGAATTCGAGATAGACAACAAATATTCTTATCGCTTTAGGTGAACGATGCCAACTGTACGATGCCTAACAGGGAAATCACTAGCAGCAGCTGCAGTACTTCGGCTACACTGCATTACGCACGATTGGTGTTATCACAGTTTTAGAGTTTTTAAGCGTTATCGAGATGTTATTCAAAAATTTCGAAAAAACCGTTAGCATAAGCAATAAGCATAATACCATTGTTTTCTTTGGTCTGATTCTAGCCGTGTCAGTATGTGATAAAAAATTATAATAATTAATAGGTATTTAATAATAATATAGCCAAAGGTATTGGGCAATAGCCAATAACATTTACGGTTGTTATGTTTTTGATTAATATATTACTATTTTTTTTTTATATAATTTGGGTGTAGTAAAATTTGTTGTGTTTTATTTTGAACGTTTTCGTCGTATATTTTCATCGACGTAGAGTTTTTTTTTGATGATAAAATTATAGAAATAACAATAAGTAAGTTGAAGTCGTAACGCTCGTTTATTTTTAAACCGTGTACCGTTGTAAAATAATTAATCATTATGGCTCCCACGTCTAAAAACTCAAGAAAATCTTTGTCAACGAAATGCCAATTACCTGGTAGCACAATTATTGACAAAGAAAACGCATTCTTACACAGTGTTAGCGAATTTCACAGTAGAATTCGACGGAGGGAATCGATAAGACTCAAGTATAAGGTAAGTAGGTTTAAGCTTAAGTCTAAATGTATCATCATATATGTGGGTTTAGTGGGCTAGGAAAATAGTGATAAATCTATTTGTTATTATTTTTCAATTTTTATTTAAGAAATTCTACAATTTGTACATTTTTAGTACACCAAGCCAAAAAGAATACCTAAGTATTTGAATTAATAAGCATGAAGCTTGATTTGAGAGATCATTCGGTGGGGCACTGTAGACCTCGCTGTAGACTATTTGTTGTAAATGGATAATAGTACAATACCTTATCCTTTCATAAAATTATTATTTATTTTATTTTATTAATCACAACTATTAATAAATTGTCCATTTCCAATACTGGTAATATCTTTAATACTTACTTAATTTATATTAGAGAATAAAATTATATATAAATATATAATATATTATCTAACTTACCTATCTAATGAAGTTTATATATATTTTTATCTTAGCAATACAATATTATTTTAAAAATTAATTTTATATCCTTGCATTACAACTTTCCGAATTATTTTTATACACCTTCCTAATATTATATACTTGTGATTTGTCCTACATTCTAGTTTTAAATAACATTTATTTATATTAGGTACAATAATCGGTGGATTAATTTGGATATTTTTCTACCTTTTATGTATAGAATTAAGAACTAATAAAATTATGTTTATAGACTGTGTTATAAAAAATGATGTTAGTAGTACTACAGCAAGCTTAAAAAAGCGTACAGTGGATGGGTCCTTTCAAAAAAGTCTCAAAGAAAAAATTCCCTTAATTATCTTGAAAATATTTCATACAGCTTAGAATTGAAAACTTCAGGTCATTAGAACATAAACTACCATTTTCACTAAATTTAGCACTTCTATTATAGTGACCTATTATATAGCAGAGCGTTACTCACTTTACCGAATTGACCGCCCTATTATATAATTATTTATCGAGTTATTTATTTTTTGTATCCATTTCTCAATATCAGATTTAAAACATATTGTAGCTTTTATTATACTTTTGGGCTTTGGCAGACTAAAGAAGGTGGTTTTTGTTTTTAAAAGTATTTTACTAACATAAAATAGAAATTAAAACAACAAGCTTTGTGGGAAAATTAAAAAAACGACAGGAATATTTTGATTAGACTAAAGACCAAGTTGATAATAATTTCCATTTATCCAAAGGATATATTATACCGGATATTATACATATAGAACAATAAATAAGTTTTGAGATGAAAACATTTTAGATAAAAGTCATAGGTAACAAGTGTAAAATTATTAATATAGGTAAATACAAATAATAAAATGGTATCTATATTGTTACTATAAAGCTTAATTATTTGAAGGAACTTCATTTATATCTATCCTCATATTTAGTTTATGTATGAGAAATAGAGATACCTATTATGGAATATTATGATAAAGTATAGTTAAAGTAAAATATTAACACTTTACAGCTGTAATTAATAGATAGTTTAAGTACTCTTATAATTTGTATTATTATTTATTTACATAAACTTTGGGATATTAAGTAAATAAATATACTATACGTATTACGTACCTACTAGGTTGCCTGAACAACCACTAAGCATTTTTAGAATTATTAGTGAGCTAATTGTTTATTTGTCCCTTAAACATGATTTATTTTAATTTAAAGTATTTAAGTACCTACATACATACATTGATAGTTGAATGAATTAGTTTCGATTATTTATGAGTTATAAATAATACATCATCTATAATTAATCAATTTTATTTTTATAGCAGTATTATCTTATTATAAAGAATAGTTTAACGTTTTTATTTTTAAAAGCTCGATGTTTTTCGATTTTATACGTACCTATAGATATACTCGTATAAATATTTGGCAGACTTAAAATTTATCCAAACTTTCTTTTTTTATATACTTTTAGGTTTAATATTTAATAAATTAATAAAAAAAAGTTATATTTCGAAGTTTTGTAAATATTTTTTATGGTTATTTAAAAAATGAAAAAATGTATAATGTAGTGATATTCTAACGAGTGCGTGATAATTTTTTTCTTATTAAACACGCTGGGAGGTACGGGATCACGTTTCCCCCCTTTTATGACTGTCACTTGCTGTGCCATCCACCGACTACTGGCGACTGGTTGTATAGAAACAAATTATCTATTGTAGACGTATAGTGTTCTCGAATTGTGTCGAAATCGACAGGCAACCTGCGTAAACGTTATTTCGATCAGTTTGTAATGTACGTCTCACGTGCCTAGGCTATTTTTGGCAGACAATGTTTTTCAACGAAAAATAATTTGAATTTATAAAAACTGGAGTTGTACAACATAATTTACATATAATTTTTTTGTAGTTAATAATTATGCTCTTGATTAAAATTTTACTTTTAACACCTCTTTTATAAATGTAACTTCATTTTTTGGCTAATTTACACCTAATTTTATTAGGTACATACTACATAGTAATATGTTATAATAACACCGTGCTCGTTAATGTAGTTTATTTTATTGTGAGTCCAGAATGTACAATATACCCCTCAATATACGGTTGTATATAGTACCCGAAGAAACTTGTCAAGGCATGCAAATTGTCAAGAATTCTATTGAAACAATGAATATACACAAGGTATTTAATTTTGCAATTACCCATCTCAATTTCCAAATGTGTATAATATTATATAACACGATTGAATGTTTTTTTTTAAAAGCAAATATAAGTGTTGAAAACTTTTTTTTTTTGATAAGTAAATAGAACTAAATGTTAAAATGTTCTGCCGTCCTAGTTTCCTAAAAAAAACGCCGGAAATCGAAAAAATAATGAGATAATACTGTATTACGTTTAATATTTTAGTTTCACAAGTTTTTCTTAAGCAAAAATGCGGTAACTATGATTATTTATAGCGTTATATAACAAATAGCGTGCTTAGTATAAATATTAAGACACCGATATCTTGGTGAAATAAAAATTGAAAATAAAATTGAATAGTTTCATTGCATTTATCAGGTATATTGCCATGGCATATTAAACTGTGGAATTTACTTTGAAAAATATTATATTTATTTACTTACATTTTAGAACTACAAAAAACTACTAAACATAAAATATCATTTTTCTAAAAATAGCATGGAGGGAAATTACGGCATTCTTATGCATTTTTCCTTAGTAAAGCAGTACCTTTGGTATTAATTGTCCGGAAAATAGATTTTTATTTTTGTGGAAGCTTTTTTTTTTATTTCATAATAAGTTTGAAATATTTTTTACTGTAACCTAATCAAGTGTGAAAATAATTAAAGAAATAATACTTAAAAAATATATATATGGGTACAATATAATATTATTATTTATTATTTAATCTTACAATAAAATAGTCGAGTTTGATTCAACGTTAAATTAAATTTTAAACTATACCAGTATATTAATTAGTGTTTATTCTGGTTTAATACTATACACCCACACATGAACAATATGAACATATTATACATTTTAAAACATATTAACGGTATATGTATTGCAATTTTTAAGTCATTTACGCAGGCGCGGTTCTAAGGGGGGGCACTGTGGCCATGGCCCCCTCCCAGGCTTTTAAAAATGTTTAATTTCTTAATGCATATTTTATTTGATATATTTGAATATTTTTACTTGTGAAATATAGAAAAAGACCATTATTACCTATTGGTCAATAGTTATTAGCCATAACATTGTAACACGTTAAATAGGTATTATCGACGGACGGTTTGCGTATATAATATATTTATACATATATCGATGAATCATGGCGAAAAAATGGCTCCCCCCAACCAAGTCTCTGGAGCTGCCCCTGAATTTACGAAATTTTACGAGAAAATATACCTATAATACACATATACAATTATATTATTTTAGTAATATTTTTAATATATATTTCAACATTTGTATACTTATTTGTACTAAGAAAATTATTGGAATCATAACAACGATTTTGTAAATACAAGTAGGTATATCCAACTTTAAGATATATTATATTATTGTAGGTATGATTTTTTTTCACATTAATATATTATTAATTTTTAACCTATTCAATAAATAAAAGTGTTGACGCATATCTATTTGATAAAATCCATTGGCCATTGATATATATTATATCAACTAATTTTTCTTTTTTCAAATAGGAAAAAAATTTAAATGTGTCTAAACAAACATACCTATTATAGTAACATAATATTATAATATATTAATATAGGTATTAAATAACTTATTACCACATTATCTTATTTTTATTAAAAAATAAGTCTTTATAAATTACTTATTAAAAATTTAGTACCAATTTTACAAGAAAATGTAGTAAGATCGAAAAGAGAAAAAAAGAAAAAAACGGAAGGTATATTTTGATAAGAGAAAAGTATCTTTAGACAATAGGATGTGTAATAATAGCGGTTTTGAGATGAAAAACATTTAGGTGGACGTCATAACGAGTGTAAAATTGGGAATTGTTAATATAGGTAAATTCAAATAATGAAATATAATAGACAATTGTACCAACAATGAAAATGTGAATAGGAAAAAGGAAATCAGATTGTTATTATTAAGGAAAGTGTTTATTAAAGGGATAATATAGTATTACACTAAAAGAATGAAAAAGTGCATATTATAAACCATAGGTATAGATATTATATAGCTGAATTTAACTTAGAAAAATATAAAAATCTGAAAAATTAATTCTGATAGGTTAAGGTAGAATATTTTAAAATATTTTTTAAAACAGCTTGTGCTTCCATCATCAGGTATAGCAGTTAGACAAAATGTAAAATAGAGAAATATTATTTTTTTTCTAATTGGGCATATAATATAGTTAGATCCCGTTTTTTCTATATCTAGTATCTACAATATAAAATTATTATAGATGATGTATTTTCAAGACGTTTCCGTTGGTGAGTAGCAAAAATTGTGCGCCATCTGCACCTTTCTTGGCCAATTGGTCATTTTAAACAATTGAATTATTATATTGAATTGTATCTCCCATGATATATCTTTAAAACGGGACTATGCCTATCTAGTCAATAAATTAATATAATTATATTATTATTATCATTATTTTATATACTATAAAGCCATATAGGTAATGTACAGTTGTATTTGTATAGTATCTAGAAAAGATATACGTATCTATATATCTACCTACCTATTAATCAATTGTTTTACATGATACATATAAAATCATATTATGTTGGTTAAAATAGAACGTTTTAATATGTTTTGTTTTTTGTGGCACATATTATACTGCAAAAAGTTTATGATTATCTTTAAAAACGACCGAGTTTTTAGATTGAAGTCACTTCCAAAACATTTTATTTTATTACTAAATACTATTTATTATGTATTCTATACAAATGTTTTAACGGTTTTGATATTTATTATTCTGTGTTAGGTTTTGTACTTTATTAATAAACTATACTAGATATTTAGGTATACTAACCAAAGTATAGTAATATTCATTGGTAATATCCATCAATATATACTTAAAATTTTAATAAAGTTACACAATTAAATTATTTGTATTGTGCTTCGATAAAAAATTCGAATTATAAATAGGTATATGAAAAAAGTTTATTATTAAAAAAAAAAAAATACTTTAATAGATATATTTAGATTTTATTTATATTAGTGAAATCATTTAAATGTTGTATCGATTTTTAATATATTCTACTGTCTAAATCTGCTTATATACATTGTTAGTATAATATATAAATGAATTCTCAGGTTGTTATTATTATTATTATTTTTTTTTTTTGAAGGTACCTATATAGCTGGTATGTATTTTTTTACAGATATTGTGAAAGGTAATGAGTATTAGTTCTCGTCATGCAGCAATAGATTAGGAGTTCTAAATTTTATCTTATTATTTAGGTACCCCCATTCATTGATAATTTATTTTGACATAAATAACAACTGTTTTGTAAATATAACAGGAGAATAATATTTTAATAAAATTATAATATCCGTGTGTTTGATTGAATATTATGAATGGAATGCTGAAATTGTATCGTTATGTAATAATACTTATAACGCTCTTCGTAGTCTAGTATTTATAGTTCTATATGGTGTACCTATATTATTTTAATACTACCATACATTGGATAAATCGAACAACATTCCATGACAAATCACATTTATTTACCGAGATGTAAATACTCGTAATACACGAGAGCGTGTAAAAATTGAAATTTTTAAATCTTAATGCTTATTTGATCTACTTATTTTATTTTATAGCTTATAATAATTCATATATTTTTTAATATTATGTTTTTGTAGGCTAATGTGTTTTTAATATAGGTTTTTATTTAGGGGTTTTCTCTAGCTAATATCTAATATATCTTTTTTGAATTAAAATATAAGTGTTATATATATAACAATATTGTAGGTACTATATTTTATTTTTATTAATGCATTTTTTTCAAATCGAAAGAAACCCGCTCTTAATTTGATTATATTTTAGTTTTATTTGTTCTTATAATTTTTATAATCAGCTAAATAACTTTTCGCTATGTATTAACTAAAGCTATATTGATTAACTTTTAACTTAATTGATCAGTGATGTAGTTTAGTAATCTACGTGATCAGTATATTATCTTTCTTATGCCTTTAGAACTTATACAGGAATAAAATTAATTTTTTTAATACATGTCCTTGTGTATATTTTTACCTAATGTTAACACTGAACAACGCGCGTACGTTTTCTCTTTTCTGAATTGACTACTGCGTTTTCATCTTCTATTTTTGTTATATATTAAATAATAACAATCCACAGTCCAGACAAACAATAATAACGAAATACGTGTGTGACAATCTTCATTAAAAGTCCACTGACCGATTGAGCTATAGGTAAAAAAAAACTCTTCTATGTGACTATGTGTAATTTCAAATAGAAGTTTGAGGCTTCTAGAACTTATCTTATATCTAGGTACCTAAAATAGGTCTAATACTCTAATGTAGTTTATTTATTTTAAAATTTAAATATATTTTTACTTAAAAAAAATAAAACTACCATACGTGAGTACCTACTATCAGTACTTATAAGTACTGTAAATATATTGTAATATTATTGGTACTTAAATATTTATTTTATGTTATGATTAAATGCATCTAAGATGAATATATCCCTTTTTTATTAATAAAGCAATTTAAATAAAAAAAGTTAATTGAAAAATAATCGCATATTAAGTATTAATATTTATTACAATTTTAATTTTAGTAAAAAAACTTCTAATAAAAAATAAACATTCAATAAGTAACATACAAACATTAAAGTATAGTCCATAACTTCTTTCATAAGATACAATTTTAGAAGGCACAATAATTTTTCTTTAAGTCGGCATTTTTAAATTTGTAATGCCGTGATTTTTTTTAGTTTACATCAAAATTGACCAATATTCACTAATTCATGATAATCTACGACTGTTATGTATAGTAATTGTAATTATGTTTATTAGTTATTTTATCGATAACGATTAACGGATGTTACTTTTCGTTGTTTATTTATTATAAAATTTAAAAATAAATTTATTTATTACTAGTTTTTAGTATCATTTAAATAAATAATAAATCAATATAATGATTATATTATATATTATATTATTAATCATTACAAAAAATTCGTATATTTCAATGCAATCTTATTTAATAGGTACATTGTACATTGTTATTTTATTAATACGCGCTAGATAGAAAATAGACGTAATCTATTATCCGATTGTTGACTATAAGATCAAAAAAAAAAAAATATTTTGTGTGTCATACTGTTTGTAATCTGATTAGAAGACTTATTATGATGTAAACATATAGAAATGTTTTTTCTTGTAATTTACAACTTGGCTTCTTAATTTTAAAATTATATATCATTAAATTAATCAATAATATTACTTAAATATAATATAATGTTATTTATTAAAAAATGTTAATGATTGTGTTATTCTAATTAACATGTTAAATCAATTGTATAAAATATTATACTTATAGTTATAGGATGTATA
>VUJU01005604.1:0-13137 GCA_009835225.1 Aphis craccivora
AATTTTTATTTTTAGGGGTAAAGGAGATTATTTTAGACTTGGCCATGGATTTAGTGATCATGTACGTAAACCAAAACCAGTTCAAGGACTACAGGGCAAAAAAATTATTCAATTTTCTACAGGTGTAAACAAATTGTATTTTATCAAAGGCTCATAAATATAATTCATCTTATTATTTAGGATCACTCCATGTACTAGCATTGACCGATGATGGAGAGGTATATGCCTGGGGAGATAATGATGAAGGTCAACTGGGTGATGGTACATCACATCCAATTTCAAGACCTCGTCCTATTGCAGCTCTTAAGGTGAATTAAAATTTGATTAAATATGTACAATTTTGTTTGTTATTATTACTTGTATTTTAATACACAACTAATTTATTAACATTATTTCATAATGTAAATATCTTAGGGAAAACGCATTCAACAAGTGAGTTGTGGATCTGCTCATTCATTTGCATGGGCTAGTGAAGAGGCTTGTCATACAGATAATTCGACTCCAATTACAATACCACTGGAATATGATTTATTACAAGAATTCAGTGTGCATGAATTAAAGAATCGGTTACTATTTTTACATCATTTTTCAACCATAATCAATCAAACTGCATTATTATTTATGCCAATACATGGAGAAATTAGTTTAAATGCAATACGACCATACATGGTATATCCAGTTAAAGAAAGCATCTTTAAAAAAGTATGAAAAATATTACTGTAGCTTTTATTAAAAGTATAGAGATGATAATATTTTTAATTTGTGTTCAGGTACTTCAATTATCAATGGTTAGAGAACAGCGACATGGACCAATGTTCGAATTAAATAGAATTAGAACACGTAAAACACGAAAATCAACATGCAATGATTATATGCATACAGTATTTGGACAAATGGTGAACAATATGGACTTTCTAGATGAAGATTCTTTATTTTTGTGTCATCGTGTATGGAAAGTTCAATTTGTTGGTTAGTTTAATATATTTATGAATACAAATTTAAAAGATTGTAAAAAAATTATCTTAACTCTCATATATTTATAGGCGAGAGTGTAGATGACTATGGTGGTGGATATAGTGAAAGCATAGCTGAAATGTGTGAAGAGCTACAAAATGGATCTTTACCAATATTAATACAAACTCCAAATGGCCGAGAAGATACTGGAACAAGTCGAGATTGTTTCATACTAAACCCATCAGCTACAACCAAACTTCATAAGAGAATGTTTGAATTTCTTGGTAAGAATTTAATGTTTATATTATGTTACCAATAATAATTTGTACTTAAAATAATAATTGTATTTTTGATATCTTGACAAACAAAACAAAATAATATTTCATACAATTATTATAATTGTTCTTAATAATGTATATTTTAATTAATTTGTGTAAGCATTAATGCATTATATCGATTGTTATAAGTTATAACTTATGATAAATAATATGATAATTATAGATAAAGTAAAATTAGCTACTTGTATTATTTTAATTTTTAAATATTAATTATTATTTCTAATTTTAATTATTTATGAATAGGTATATTAATTGGAATAGCAGTACGAACCTGTAGTCCATTGAGTTTAAATCTTGCTGAACCAATGTGGAAGTTATTGTGTGGCATGAAGCTTGTACCTGCCGATTTGATTGAAATTGATAAAGATTATGTTCCTGGTAATTAAATATTTTTAATATGTTAATGCAATATTAATTTTAATTGTAATAACTATACATTTTACACTCTACAGGATTGCTATATGTCCGAGATTTAGAAGCAGAAGATGAATTTACAAACCTTGATATATCATTTTGTACAACATCTTCCACAGGACATACAGTTGTTTTGAGCAATCAACATAAACATGTTACATTGCATAATAAACATGAATACATACAAGCTTGTTTAAACTTTAGGTATTAATTATTTATAATAACTTCCAAAAAATAATTTTTAACCTTACACATATTTATATAGGCTACATGAATTTGATGAACAAGTAAAAATTGTTCGTGATGGTATGGCTAGAGTTATACCTGTACCATTATTATCTATATTCACAAGCAGTGAATTAGAAGCCATGGTTTGTGGATCACCAGAAATACCTATAAATATGCTACTCAGTATTGTTACATATAAAGGTACATCATAATAGCAGCTAAAAAACATAATTCAATTTGAGTTTAAATAATTATTTTTAAAATAGGCGTTGAAGCTCATGATAAGCTAGTTCAATGGTTTTGGGAAATTTTGAGTGAATTTACTAATCAAGAGCGGTCATTGTTTTTACGGTTTGTTTGGGGGCGTACAAGACTACCAAGAACTATTGAAGATTTTCGTGGCCGAGATTTTGTTTTACATGTCAGTAGATTATATTTATTATTATATAACTACTTTTTTTTATTTAAAATTATATTTTTATTGTAGGTTATTGATCGTTATTCACCAGCAGATAATTTTTTGCCTGAAAGCTATACATGCTTTTTTCTTTTGAAGATTCCTCGCTACAGTAATAAAGTAAGTATATTTATTATTTAATAATATGAAAAATTGCTTATACAATAATATTTTTTTACTAAATTATAGGATATAATGAATGAGAAACTTAAGTATGCTATTCATTTTTGTAAATCAATTGACACTGATGATTATGCTAGAATTGCATTACCCAGAAGTATGGATGGCTCATCTGTAGACACTGACAGTTTAATTAGTGAAGATGATCCTTAAAATTTTCTATTTATAATACATTTATTTATTATTTAATCTAATATTTTTAATTTTAATTTATTTTAGTAGTCAAAAACTATTATAATTTTATGTTTTATCTTATAATTAATATTATAGATCTCTTTACTTTAAAAATTAAATTTGCATTATCAATTATTTTTTCGTGTGTACTTTTAATTTAATAATTTAATAAAGAAGTTAATTTAAATTATTATGAAATTTAATAATCGTATTTTAATTAGCAACAACCTTCAACTTAAAATCACTAATTGAAAAATAATCACTAATCAGTACCTATTTATTATTTATAAGAGTTAAACAACGAATTTAATTAAAGTCTGAACATCTATGCCGATCCTTTGATCAAATACCTATTCTTTGTATCTTTTCCCAATAATATACTTTATAAAGGTATAAGTTATAAAAGCTAATGGCTAAACGTTCTAATTGTAATAATATTATATGTGTTAAAGTCTGTAAAGAGCTGATATTATTTGGGACAAGATGATATCAATTCCAATAAGACTTTCAGGTTACAATATTATATTTGTATACATTTTTTTTTTTTTAAGTGTGTCTATTTAAAAATGTCAAGTAAGCAGATCACTGTAGGTGGATCTGAAAATTATTTTGATATTCTATAAGACATTAAGTTTTATTTACTGATATTAATCATCTAAAACAGTGACGGCAAAAAATTATTATTATTTTGATGCTTCGGTAGTATGAATCATGATGATTGATGATCAAATTACTTTACTAGTGCGTAGGTTAGGTACCTATTTTATACTTACAAGTTATACTCTAGATTACATACATATAGTACCAATTATATATATATATATAGTTATAGACGTAAGAACGGGGAGGCTAAGGGGGCTATATCCTTCTCGAAATTGTGTTCAGCCCCCCCCCCCACATTGTAAAAATGTACTATTTTCTACCAGTTATTTTCGTTCATGTAATCATTTGTGTATCCGAATAATTATATAGTATTACCCCTCTCCCCATAAAAATCATCACTTTACGCCTATGCCTACTTATTATGTCTCGTCTAGTCATGTCTATCCGATAAATGACAATAAACAATGTCTGCTCACGTTTGTTTAATTGACTACACAGTACACTTCCTACACTTGCAATTTTATCTTGGTCCGACAAGCAGGATTATAAAATAGAATTTACTTACGCCCAATAATAATATGTAATAACTATAATAATCATTACAAATTGAACGAAATATTCCAAAAATCCGTATTAGTGGTTTTTCGTCGGACCAATATTGGCAAAAACATATTACATTTAATTTTGAAATGTCAAGTAAAAATACATTTAGGATATTGTCAAGTACTCGAGTAGATACAACAAACTTTTTATTTATCTTTTTTATCCGATGGCTGTCTTTAAGCACATTTTGTTCGTATAAGTAGGTACTCAATAACTCTGTGAAATTTTCCGTGGTCAATCTCCATCAGCCAACGACTCGTTAAAAACAAGATACCTAAATAAAATAATATAATTCAATATTTCATACCATTATACATAATATGCATAGTATTATATATATATTATTATAAGAAATAACATTATTATCTCAATAGTCTTTGGTAGGGAAAGGCTAGGAAGTTTAAATTTAATTATATGGATAATTTTGCTCGAAAAATATTTACACAGGTATCTGGCGATAAGAAATTTAAAATTAACTTTTCAAAAAAAAAAAAAAAACCCTGTTTCTACGCTACGTTGCTGCATCTATAGCTAGAGCACTGAGTATAAATAATTAGTCTATCGGTCTATGAGCTATATCGTCTACAATATTAATATAGCCTCATATCAATTGCCTCATAATAATAATTTATCACGACTCTCTAATTTTAAAATATTTTCAAAATTGCACGCTCTGTATACATTTGGAAAACGGCAGTCACAGGTAGAGTAGGTTTATCCATAATTCACGGCTATTTAAATTTTTCATTATTTAAATTGTTAACATCGATAGGTAACTAACAACTATTTTTACTATTTTTCGTATTTTGTTGTATAAAATTAAACGTGACAATTATTAACTTATTTGAGTTTTAGGCGCGTGTTACAAATAACATATTGTAACCTATTAAAATAAACTAAGTAAAATCGAATGTTGTTATATGTAGATAGGTACCTACTTAATACCTATTAATATACTCGGAAGCAGTCGGAACACGATTAGACGGTTCATCTCTACAGAAGTTCGGACACTATTTAACAAGGTTCCTGCCGTTTCTAGACGGATGCTTAAATTTCCGAGTAGAATACTATTCAACTGGTATTGTAATTGTTCACGTCACCACGTCAGTCGTATTGTGTACAATTTGTGCATTATGCGTATTGCTCGTGTTTATAAATATCTATACAGATCTGGAGACATTGGCGTACCGCGTACACGCATGATTTTTCAACGGGGCGGGGAGGTGAAATGGTGCTCGAAAATAAATAATCACTCGGTTGTCATAAGATTATATAGATTAGTAAAATGAAGTAGGTAGGAGCTTTCGTTACATAGTTCATACTGATGTGTAACATAAAATAAAAAATTCTTTAACATTTAGGATCTATCATAAAAATAAAGGTCAATAAAATACAAATTTGATTTTGATTTTTTCCGGTCTAACAGTTTTAGACGTTTAGCTATTATATATATTTGTAAAACTTAAACTTTTGCCAATACCTAATTCATTTTTTCAATGTACGTCGGTGTTACCTAAACTATTAAGACGTATATATGAACACACGTCACTCGTCCTTGCTTACTATTTAGTTTAAATTTCATAAATATGAAATTAATAATAATAATAATACCGTGGAGGGGTGGGAATTCTAATAAAATTATAATAGCCCCTCCAAAATAAACTATTCAATTTATTCCTAAAACATTAATAATCCTTTATAAATTCAGCTGTATTTCCCTTTTTTTGGGGGGGAATGTTTTTAAAGTTTATAATTATTTTATATTGCCTACCTTTCTATATTTATTTTATTTGAAATTAATAAGTTTGATCTTAAAAGTGAAATAGCTGTCTTTAAAAATACAGATAATTTCAGTCTCATTCAGGAAAATTTATCTAAAAAAGTATTCCCAAAGTTTTATGGGATAGTTCAAGTTGCCAATATATTACCAATTATAAAAAAAAAAATCTGAGATCATTTTGGAACAATTCACAGCCATCAACAAAAAAAAATTAATTTTATATAATATGTCAATATCTAATTTACGATGCATATAAAATATATAATTAAAAGTAAATGTTGGTATTAGATAATGGTGTTTAAATTTAAGATGGTGGGTTGAGGGAGTTACTTTTGGTATAATATTGAGGTGGGGCTATAGCCCCCTCTAAGATTTTGTACTAGTTGCGCCACTGATTAGCACCCCTCTCCACGTGCGCAAACTGTTATTTGGAGATGGCAAGAGCATTGATTTACA
The DNA here is from genome assembly GCA_009835225.1 of Aphis craccivora. NCBI lineage: Eukaryota > Metazoa > Arthropoda > Insecta > Hemiptera > Aphididae > Aphis > Aphis craccivora. The sequence continues at coordinate 6,188 of VUJU01005604.1, forward strand.
CGGCTCACACAAATCTCAGGTAAATACCAAAATATTAAAATATTGAACTTTCAGTTATTTAGGTACATCATTATATAGCCATATATAGGTATCAATAATATGATTAGTGATTAATTGTGTTTGTTTAATCTAACGATTAAAAATATGATGTACCTATATTTCGTAATGCAAGATGGAATCTGTGACGAATAATTGTTGCTTTGAAATGTTTTAGTGCATTATTTATATAGACCGTAACCCATCAACGGAAGTTATAATGTAGATTATAGCCAGGTTAGGTATAATATTATGGCCTATGGGTCTGTCCGTATTGAGAACAATTAAGTAGAGTGTAGTTCTCATAAATGATTTAAAAACTGCGTTCCCAAGTGTAACATTTTATATTAGTGTGTAATTCGCGTATAACTGTACATGGATAATATGCAATATCTGAATATAATATACATGAAGTCGTATATAATAGCCCGGAGATGTGTAAAAAGGGCGTAGTGGCTAGATAAAAATTGTAAAAAAAATGTTGCGTTTTTCACGAACTCGCGCATGTGGGATTCAAACATTTTTTTAAAAAAATTTTATTCATTAATAAATTAATATATTATTTACTATATAGATAAAAAATAACGTAGGTACAATTGTCGATTAGCAGATATCATATAGATTTATGATTTGTAATTAATATTTAACATCATATTATATTGTATTTTTTCAAGCTGACGAGTTATATTATAATATAATACTCGCACATATCATATTTTCTACTCCTGTTGATTGATTTGTGTATAGGTACTCGTACGATATATGTCGATATGTAATTATTAATATGTATTCCAAGTGTAAAAATACATTTTTTTTTATACTATATAATACTTTCCTAATGTGTGAATTCATCCACCCCTCCCCCCACACACACTGATACAAACCGTACACGACGGTTCTCTCCCCCGGGGAGTTGGAAGAAAAAAAAACCCACTTCGATATAAGTATATATATATATGTATATTGTAATGTATATATGTATACGCACTGCACACCATTAATTCTCCAGAAAGCTGATTGCAGGAACGGTGGACGGCAGCGGCCGTGCGTGCGTGTGTATGTTTTATGTATTGTCCAAATTCCCCGGGTTTTCTCGAGCTGAAAAAGAAACGGTCGAGCGTGTGTGTGTGCGTGTGCGTGTGCGTGTGTGTGTGTGTGTGCGGGGAAAGTAGTAGAGAAAAAAAAAATAGAGAGAAAAGGGGAAAAAAAAGGAGCTGACCAAATCCAATCAATTCTCCGGCGCATCTCCCTCCCGCTTCTTAGTCCGGTCAAGTCTACCGCCACTCACCCCCCAAAAATCAATTCCCTTAAAAACAACTCCCTTCCATTCCACCGACCCCAGAGGAATTAAAGTCCCGCAATGTTTCTGGTAAAAACACGGAAATAACGTTATGAATGGTTTTACGGGACCACCACACATCTCGGCTTGTCAATATTTTGCAAGTAGCTCTAAAGCAGCCTTACAATCCGCACCACCGAGCTACCCCCAACTACCCCACCACCAACCGCCTTTACACAACCTCCGAGTCGGTTAGTTATCCGCTATGTATTGCTGCGCCGGCGGCCGGTCTACACACATAATATAATATATACTACTGCAGTATACGCTCTTGGTTTAGTGGTTGTACAAAACTAAATAATACATTTCTATTTATTTATACACAACACGGGCTATTGAATAGGCATTGTGGCGTACGGGCTAAGTATTTCTGTCGTACAGGTCGTATCGTAACTTATATCTATAGTTCGATATAATAGTAGGTAGTCCAAAAAGTCATATGAATAATATATTATATTATATTTATGTTTATATGAAATATGTTTGACGCGTAATAGTTGTATTGTACACTTGTACCTGTATATCGGCCAAAAAAAAAAAACCAATAAGTATTGATCCTTCATCCTTGATGATTTTTGTTAAAAGTATAATATAACTAGAAACTCTAAACAATAATTTTATAATATATTTCCTATAGTACCTACCCGCCAATATGGATAAAAATTAAAAAGTTGATTAAAGCTAGAAATACTGATATTTATGTTATATTATGTGAGTTATAAAAATAAATGAATTAAAATATGTATCTATGAATGAATTTCTTCGAGATATTATATAGGTACCTATAGCCTATAACTGATAAATTCTGATAATATTATTAAATTATTATTAATATTTACAATTGATAATTTATCAACAATAGGTACTGGGTGGGTCAATTTGAATATATAAATAAACATTTTTTTTTTTTTTTTTTTAATATCTATTAATATTATTGCATACTAAAACATTTTAATTAGATAAATATTAAATCGAACGTTAGTTAAAAGCTATTATAAATTATAAGTGATCCACCTCTTTTACTATGCTGTAATTCACTCCGCCATAAATCTGCCATTTGGAATAGAAAATAGAAGAACGGTAGGAAAGAATAATATACTACATGAACACAACTTCTCCTTCTAATATTTATTATTAGAACGAGTCACTTTAAAGTGTCGTTTTTATACAAGATTATATAGAAATATTTTAAAAATTGAACAATCCTTAAATATTTATAGTATAATATGCACCAATGTATTATTCCAAATATATATTTCTATTTTATAATATTTACTATAGGTAAAAAATTATACCATTCCCTACAACGTATTTTTTAGGATTTATTACTAATCAATTACGAATATTCTATAAATCCGGTGTACCTACACTTATATTAGTTTATAGTATAGTTAGCCATTACAACTGTAATACTGTTATTACTATCTACAAATACTGTAATTTATTTAGCTGAGTTCCACAGATTACTAAAGTATAACAATGATAGTGAAATAACTTTCGCCGTGGCAGAGTTCAATACATTTATCATCACCGAAGACCCTTAGTATTTTTTTAATTAGTTGAAACCTGTGATATTTTGTCACAGCCTGCGCACAGTAAATTCGGAGTTTGTACTTGTACATGCACAGAAGGTTAATGCTAGGGTCCCTCTTTTAATAGGGTAGCCTATATTTAAGTTTTCCTTCTTCTCTATTTTTTTTAATTTTATTTTTGTGTACTCCCTTCGGGTCTCCCGTCGTCGACATTAAATCAACGTGTACCGCATGTGCATTTTGTCAAACGTGCGTGAGCTACTGTAGAGGTATATTAAAATCCTCCTACGTATATACATACACGGAAAGATTTTTAACATTTTGACATGTCCGGTAGTTAAGGGCCAAAGGGTCTAACAGGAAGCGCGAAAAGGTCTTGGAGGGGTCGCGGGACATCCTCGAGAACAGACGTCGTTAGAGACTGGTACAACATGATTTTTAAACTCAGTGAATAGAAACAAACGGATAATTATTATTAATAATTTGCACAACCATGTGAGGTTTTTTTTACTCGTTAGTTCACAGATGGAAGATGGTCGAAATAATTGTGGTGAACCGAACATAAAATAACATAAGACATTCGTGAATTTTAAGTAAAAATCAGTAATTATGTATATATATATACTATATAAATATATATCTGTAAATTGCAGATATTTATTTAACAATAATTTTTAAGCTATACTGTAATGAACTTATTTTTTATTTATTTGCCTATTATTGAACATTAATATTATTAAAAAAAAAAAGTTGACATTTTTAAATTCAATACCTATAAGCATGAAGTTATGGGTAGGTCGGTAGTTTCTAATTTTTGTCCAAATATTATAGGGGGATTACTCATAAACAACAAATAATTTATGATTTGTACTGTTTATTTAAGGATCATTCTTCGGCGTAGGTACTACAATTTATGAAACCATTTAGTTTTCCATTGTAGCTTTATTTATTTGTTTTTTCAGCCTAGTCGATTACTATACTGTATATTAATATTATATAATACATTATACACATTTCACATTTGTGTACACGTGGGTTAATATATTAGTATATTACTGAGTTTATTATGAATGTTTCAAATTATATTCGAAGAAAAATACTTTTTCGTGAATTTAAAAGTATTAATAATGGTAAATGATAATATACATTCCAATATTAAATGTACTTTAATCCAATACTATTTTATTTGTTGTAAATATCTGGACTGTAGAGTATATAATGTATATATATATATATTATTAAGTATGTGAAACTGTCCACCCTTCTATATATTAGTTAAGGTATTCTATATTGTTTATGAAGAAACTCCCCAAGTGACATTCACTATAACAGCCTAAAGGCTAAAAGCATGTCATTGGCAGACAGCTTCTTCTTATTTGAACATAAGTTGTTGGTTTAACCACGATTCACGAGTACCTATTTTTGTTAAAATATTTAATAAAACTTTAAAGAACTTTTAAGATTTGAAAACTATTTTAACATTACATTATACAGTATTTTTCCTAAGATAAGAAAAATTTTATTTATTCAAGCAATAAATGTTTATTTTGTACAATGATTAAAATTTTTAAATCTATCAGCTGTCCATCTTATTCTCAAAGTAAAAATAAATTGGTCGATTGCTTTATCGTTTAATTTATGAATATAATTTTTTATAAAATGTAACTATGAACAAATAGTATTATATACTCCTCAGGTATAAAAATATCACGATATTCAAAATTAAAAATATTTAAAATTATCTATAATATATAAGTTATTATTTACTAATATTACATAGGTAAGAAAAATTCAAAACTATACAATAAAATATTATAATTTATAAGTTGTAACTTATAATTTATATTAATGTTTTAGTTATTAATAAGAATTTCATAGGATGGTATTATTTTTTAAAGTAAATCTATTTTTTTTTCACGATGTATATACTATATATATATATAATATATAATATATTATAAATATATTATATATTATATTATATTATATATAGGTAAATCAAATGATCAAATAATAATGATAATAATAATATTTCATTATCGATTTATCTGAGATTTTCCATCGTATTCTGAATCATTTAATCTTAAATATAGCGTATACAATATTTCTTAAGGTTTTTTGTATTCCTCAACAATACAACCCGTTTATTTTGTATACGCTGCAGGGGATTACATTGGTAGGTTTCAGGTAAAAAAAAAAAAAAAAGAAATCTACTCACTCCAACAAAAGATCCTATAAAGACAAAATTTTTAAAATTGTAATGTATAGTATAGTAGTAATAATATGTTTTATTCAAAGAAACGTGTGAAACGGTTTTTCTATTTTTAATATAAAAATGCCGAAACGAAAGGGGTGGTGAACAACGACATAGCCCAGAGGCTAAAGCCACCGGCAACGGATTGACAGTCCACGGGTATCCTAGCAACGCCCTCGCGGACGTTTCTGATATTTATCACTTCCTTACCCTCTTACTATATACTACCCTATATTTGTACCCTCCTCTATAGAAAGTGGGAGTGACAAAAAAAAAAAACTAAAAAATATGTAATGTATTTATGCATTATTCATACAAATATCTTATTCTTAGAACATTGATATATATTATATACAAAACATATTCAAGTTTTAAGTATAGGTACATAGTAACTGGATAGTAAAACATTATTTTTATTAATAGATAACCGTGGATATTTAATATTAATTTTAATGTATAAAAAAATTATAATTAAAATACATAATAACTATAACATATTATGTATAATAATTAATAATATGCGACTATGATACAATAATTATACATAGAAACGGGATAATATATTTTTTTTCTATCTTTAATAATACAAAAAATATTAACGTAAGGATATTTAACGAACATAGATGATTACACGATTTCTTTCTAATACTTATTAAAACTTAGAACCACTAAAAATACTAATCATTTATTAAACCGTATTCAAATATTTTACAAATACGTTTTGAATTTGTAATATTTTATTTATACTATTTGTATAAAATATTGTCAAAGAAGTCAGTATAGACTACAGAAAGCACTTATAGTCAATAGATTATAATATTGTTATATTACCATTAGGTATTACACGTTATGGCCGTATAACTTATAATTTTTAACACATTATAGGTACATGATGTGTGGTGAATATGTATTAGTGAATTACCTATATCTAATATGTATTTATAGGTTTATGTAGACATGTGACATATGCTATATAAGGATACGACCATTTACTTTCAATTAATATCAAAATTATTTTATGTGTATTATGTACAAAACAAAGACTCAATTTTTTTTTATAGATTCATAAAAGTCGTATGTAATATTAAAATAAGCAGTTAGAGAAATTGTATATTTTACTATGCGTATTGATTTTTAATTTAATTTAATTTCATAATTAATGTACAAGTTATAGGTAGGTAAGTACAGAAAAATATATGAAAAACTTTCTTAGCTAAAATACCAATTAGGTAAGTACTTATTAAAATGAATTAGTAGATGACAATTTTTTATTTTGATAATGAAGGAAAATGGTCGAAAATATTGTTTTTTTTTTTCAGAAAAATTTACATTGTTATAACTACGATAGTGATAATATGTCTGCATCTTTTCTACGTCGTTGTCCTGCCTCTCTGCCATTTAAATTCGTAATTAATTAAGTACGTCGTACACTCGTACCCGCATGTGTTGTCTGTTTTACTAACACATAAAAGCTTAAAGCCGGATGCCTGTGGTTCGTGAATGCATATTGCATATGATTATGTAACGAGCCACGCAGTACCTTTGCATTTTGACTTGTGTAATCTGCATAAAGATATTCTTTAGAATTAAGATCACCTATTTAAGGCGATCATAGGTAAACTACGTCACAATGTAGCAAACTCTGGTAAAGACTGAAGAATATTGTATCCAGTCTCAGGTAGAATTTTTTTAATATTTTAATTAGACGGAGACAATATATGCGTGTAACCTAACCTAACCTACTCTATAATTTTAAAAACGACTGCCGAATATTATATAGATAAGTAAT
>VUJU01005605.1:0-13133 GCA_009835225.1 Aphis craccivora
CATAGTACCTGCCTGTTTTACTAATAGTATGGTTTGTTTTAAATGAATCTACTTTAGTTGTGTATTATTGAAATATTGTTAAATATTTGATATTGTAGCGACGTGCTTACCTCAATGATACACGAAGTTGTTTCTCCAATTACCATATATATTTTCTTATTTCTTATTTTTGACACTGAGCTTATTTATTTCACAATAATGAAGGTCCCAAGACAGAATAGCATTGTATATTGTGAACTATGTGTATATTTGAATGCAGTATGATATGAATTGTAAGTTTGACGCACATATTCTATGGAACCTTATCGTTAATTTTACGATTGTGTAGTCCAATAGAATCGTAAAGTTTGAACGTATAATTTGAAGACTATACTTAAGGTTAAATTACTTAACTGTGAAGCCGAGAACATAATAATATTATAACGATATTGTATTTTAATCCCATTTTCAAGTAGAGGATGTACATTAATTGATTATTTAGTTCACTAATATAAATGGTATTAAGATCATGCAGACTATATGTATGCTTACTGATAATGATTTTATGATGATAGGTATTTTTTTTAGTTAAGACGTTTAATAATGGTATCATAATATAATACAATATGTTTGGTAGTTATTAATATTAAAAATATAAAATTATTCATCTTTTTTTTCTGTTTGTATAGTTTAAAAATATTAATTAGTTACTATACTCTGCTCTTGGCTAGTCTATTAAAAAATATCAATTATAAAATAACTTATCCATTCCTGTAGCCTATTAACAATGTACAGTTAACTACTGAAGAATCAATTAAATACTAAAAATGAGTTTCTTTCCCGAACCCCACCCATTTCAAATTTTTCAAATTTTTTTACACCAATATTTAGCACGTAATTTGCATGAATTCGCACAACCGTTCCCGAAATCTGTATGGCACCGGTTTGCCCGGAAAACTCAATTTTCCATGGGCAGGGCGAGGGAAAACCAGTGCTGTACAAATTTTGGGAACGGTCGTGCGAATTCATGCAAATCACGTGCTAAATATTGGTGTAAAAAAATTTGGAAAATTTGAAATGGGTGGGATTGGGGAAACGTACGTGATAAATTGTATTAATCTAATAATTTAAAATCTAACTTAACCTGCGCCGGTACAGCTAACCACCTTTTTGTCGTTACCAGTCGCCTCATTTATGATAACGATTAATGAGAATAAAAACATTAAAAACATATTATTTTTTATTAAAATACATATTTACAAATAAAAGGAAGTATTTTATTTTTATTAATATTTTTTCTAGCTTTTTAACGGGCCCCATATAATATTATAATATAATAATAAATATTATATTTATATTTTATAATAATTCCTGGCCAAGTAAACTATTATCTATGGCATATAACTCTGGGGCTCCCCGAAAATCACTTCAGGGTTCCACGAAACTTGTGCGCTTTTTTCAAAATTTTCAAGAAAATTGCTTTAAAAAATCTAACTAAAAATTAGATGTGCTAGCGGGGAAAATGTTTTATGCATTAAAAATATTGAAACAGAGAAGGGGTTCTAATTATCAAACTGTAGTAACTTATTATTGAAAGATAAATAAAAATATTTTTTAAAAAACAAGTAGGGGTTCCCGATAAAACTATAAAAGTGGACACAAAAAATGGTTCCACGGATAAAAAGTTTAAGAAACGCTGATCTATGGCAACAGCAACGCTAGAAACTGCACTATAAACCATGAATTAAGAAGTAAAACTACTAACTAATTCTTAGTTCATGCTATAAACTTATATAGTACCCTAAAAACGACTTCGGTGATTCTAAATTCAATGTAAATTTCCATTAAAAAGTTCTCACTTTTTCATTTATAATTTAATTTCTAAACGTACGATTTTGATGATTTTTAAAAAACGTTATATTTCTGATGTTTTGGAGTTTACTAGGAGTTAATGATGTATTAGAAAATTAGTTATGTCGTATTACAAATTTGTCTATATTTTACACAGTGTAAATGGACAACTCCTTCTTCGTATACTGTACACACCAGTAGCGTAGCCAGAGGTTAGGTTAACCTAACCCAGAGCCTGCAGCCTCCTCAGCTCCTCCCCTGGCTACCCCACTGTATTCATATAGTTAATAATTTATATAAAAAAAAAATTTTGTATAAATAGCTAAGAGTTGAAAATTTACAATAAGGTTTTCCATAAGTTTGGCAATTTAAAAAATATTATCTTAAGTTTAAATTTTTACTAAATCAACTATCAACTAATCTAATTCACGTGTAAAATAACGATTATTTACAATCAAATAATTTTAGATTTTTGTTATGGTTAATAATTACCTGTCGTAGAAACTTGAAACATACAACAGTTCTATAAATTAATATTTTCTGTACACTATTTAATTTCAGGTCACGAACCACCTTTTTCACCAACCAGTGGAAAATATATATCCTAGGCTGACAAATCATCTCTGTTCAGAATCGTTTTTCGTATACGATTATGCCCAGTGACGTATTTATGGGGCAGGGGGAGGGGGGTTTGGGCCCGGGGCGGTAAATTTATAAGAGATTTTGTAATAATACGGCACCTAAGTAAATTTGGATGATAAAAAAGTAATGGCACTCAGCTCAGATAACTTAAGGATTCCTAAATACTTCTCTGATGATACCAATAATTATTGGATTCAAATTTAGCACATCCTAATGGGTTAGGTTAGGTTAGAGTCACTTTAATTAGTGACATACTCTGCATCCGAGGTAAACTCAATATGTATCATATATGATATCTAATATCTATCATACAGCAGAGCGTTACCTACTTGACCGCCTTTTATTTTTTTACATAATTTTCATGGTGTGGTAGTGTACATTGTATAATGTAAGATGGAAATAAAGTTTACGACCAATCATTGTTGGTTTGGAAAAAGAAGTACAAGATTTATAGGTAAAACTTTATTTCAATAAAATGACCTATAATAATGATTAATAGTTTAGTCTATATAAAACTAATATTTTATTTATAATAATAAGTTTAGAAATTATATACACATAAAACAATAATAATAATAATTAGGTAATTTGTCATTAAGAATGCAAAAAGATGTCTTTTTTAACATATACATAATATATATTAAAATTTTGGAATATACATGTTAACAAGTTTGTAAATGAATAAAATGTAAGGAACTAGAAAATACAAATAAAATTAATAATAGTTATCATAATAATAATTAAATGAACATAATATAAGAGTTTAAAAAAAGGTAAAAAAAAAATAAATTTTTGTTCGATATATCTAAATGTTAAGACATTCTATTCTAGTATGCATGCAAAAATACAAAACATTAAATAACAACTTTTGAATGTTTTCCTAGTATAAAAACGCATGATGAGAACAAATTTTATTTACAATTTTTTTTTAATATTATTTATTTATAAGTATTAAAGAATAATACGTTAACCTCTCGAAATCGCTCTGAAATTATGAACACTTTTGTTGTTTGTTTTGTGTTAATTCGTTATAGTAGTTTAGAACATCTTTTGGATTTTTGGTTTTGTACTTAACAAAATTATTTTTGTTAGTCATAAAAAAAAATGTAGAAAATATAATATAGTAAAAAAAATAATAAAGAAAAGGGTGTAAAAAAGGATACATAATATAATAACTATTGTGATATAAACAGTAAATAGAAAATTAATGTTGTGATGTATAATTGATAAAGTATTTTATCAAAAATATTTAGAATAATTTAAAAATTTTGATAATTTAAAACAAACTGTGATTGGTACAATACTTGGAAATTACAAGACAAAAACCGATATGAAACACCATCAAATAAGTAAAATAAACTAATAATAATTGTTTAAAAAATATTTAATTTAATATTATTCTTATTAAAATATTAGTAATAACTAATAACTATACATTATCATAGAAAGTTATTAATTATATTAATACATTTAAATGAACAAATTTCTCATTATTTGATTAATACTGAATGTAATTTGCATTAAATATTTTTAGAAAAACTACAAAACAAATATATAACATACATTAATTTCACTAAAAATAGATTAACAATTGACATTGCAGATCACAAATATTGATATTATTTTTGATATTATTAAACCAAGAACTAGTGTATAATATATGAGTTGAACAATAAATTAACAAATTGTACTAACTTACAATATATTATTCTATATTATGCAGGTAAAAAGTACACCTGTTACAATAAAATATAATATATAATATACCAAGATTATAAAAAAAATGCATTGTCCTTAGATATAATACACTAGTTCTCTGAGTTTCATAAGAACCGTACAACAATCACAGTTTTAAAATATTACACAATGAAGGGCACAATAAACTGATTCAGGAACAACATCACTAAATTAAATTTTCTTGTACAAGGTTTCTTTGAGCTATGTTTATGGTTATACATACAAAGATAATATTACTTACTGTGTTATAAAAAATAGAACTTATTAACATTAATCAAAATGAAAAAAAAATACAAATTGGATAAAGCATATTGATAGATATAAAAATAATTTAACCTAAGTAGTTTACAATCTAATGTTGAATAGAATAACAGTATCTAAAAATTAAAAGATTATCTACAACTAAATAGTTTAAAACAATTCATTCATAAAAACTTCAAAAAAAAAAAAAAAGAAACTGATAAGTTATAAACATTTATGACTTACCAAAAGTAATGATGGTCAAAGATGTATCTAGCAGTGTTAATGATAAATGTTGTGCATATGATGTAGTTGATGTCTGTGTGCGTGATAAACCGCAGATGCATGTTGCATATATAGAGCGGCTGCTTGAGGATTAGCACCGCGTAGAGCGATGGCCTGTTGCATAGGCCACTCCGAGAGGCGGGCGTGATCTCAGTAACCCGATGCTTCTTTATACTCAGACCCCTCCATTGTGAAGAAATCTTCCAGTTTCCATTGAAGTGTTTCAAATGTTGGTCTCTTCATTGCATCTTTATGCCAGCATTCTAACATAATATCATACAACGCCGTTGGACAATTAGGTGGCATTGGCATTCGGTAACCATGTTCAACTTGATGCAATACCTCAGCATTTGTCATACCTAAAATTAAGCAGTAATTACAATAAAAAAAAAAAGTACAATACAGTGTTTTAAAAAAATCATTGATAAAACTGCATATATGTATATACTAATATTTACCCGGATAAGGTATTCGCCCATAGGTAACTAGCTCAGTAAGTAAAATTCCAAACGACCACACATCAGATTTTATAGAAAATTTGCTATAATTAGCAGCTTCTGGTGCAGTCCATTTGATTGGGAATCTAGCACCAACTCTTGCTTCATACTCATCTTCCTGGAAAAAAAAACAAATATTAACATTTTATTCAATAATAATTAGTTTTCAAAACCTTAACCTTTATAAGACGAGCAAGACCAAAATCTGCAATCTTCACAATGTTACTCTCCCCAACAAGAACATTTCTAGCAGCAAGATCACGATGAATATAATTTTGAGATTCAAGGTATGCCATGCCAGATGCTATTTGAGCTGCCATATCAATTAACTGTTGGAGTTTTAAACCACGTCCTTTACCTATGGAAAGTTTTAACGTTATTAAGTAATATATTATCAAATATACAAAAAGTAAAAATTTTAAAAATATGTTGAAGAATACCTTGTAAAAAGTCTAATAAACTTCCATTTTTCATAAGTTCAGTAATAATATAAATTGGTTCTTCCATAGTGCAAACAGCATATAATTGAATTAATTTAGTATGCCTGAGTTTTTTCATAATTTGTGCTTCTGCTAAGAAATCTTTAGGATCCATTGTGCCTAAGTTAAAAAACAAATTAATTTTATTCAAATACTTATTATGCCTACTAAGAATATTTGCAATTTACCAGTCTTTAATGTTTTTATAGCAACAGGTGTTGTATTATTCCACAATCCTTCCCAAACTTCACCAAATTGACCATGTCCTAATTTTCTGACAAACTTCAATGAAGATCTATCAATTTCCCACTGATCTCTTGTACTATGGGACAAACCACCAGTTACTGGTTTTTCAACCTATTAAAAAAATAAACATAATATTAAGTTTAAACAATTTTACAAATCACTATGTACTTATTTGGATAAATATTTATGGGTAATTTAAATTATTAGAGTAACTAAAAAATTGTTTAACTCAAATTTTAAAACTAAACTCTAATCATTAACCAACTATAATAAATAATCATAAAAAAAAATTCAAAAACAAATAAATAAGTTCTTACAGTAATAGAATTATAAAAATGTGTTGTCACAATATTTTATGTATAAGTTCTAGATTTATACAATAAAATAAATAATTTTATAAAGTTGGAATTTCAAAAACCATGAACATTTGGCAATTACAATGTAAAAATATACTATAACGTGTATTTAAAAAATTAATATTATAACTATTATAACTAGAGCATGGATTTTTATGGACTAAAAAGTATCGAAATATGTTATTATTACATATAATATGCAGTAAAAATCATAAAAATATGCAAAAATTGTTTTTGTTTATTTAAAATTTACAAATTAATCAATAATAAAAAAGAAATAATTAAATACTTGATGGAAAAAAATTTAGGGAATTTTCTGAACAAGTTACTGTATTATTTTAAATTTTATCTCCATATAAGTTATTAATTAATGCCAACAAAATTATTTTTAATATTAATTCTACTTGATAAAATATTATTTTACACATTTTTTTTTTTTAATTTTCAGTTTAATATGCAATACCTACTTTAAAATTTTGTAAAAATAAGCAATAACCATTAAGTATGTAGAAATATGCAAAAAATATTCTGCCAGAATCTACAAGCTATTATGATTTGTTAAGATTACTGAAAAAACTCTAAAAATGTGAAAAGGAAAAATATATGCAATTGCATAGAAATCTGTACTCTTATTTATAATTATAAATTTTTTAGATTCAATATATTAACTATTAAGTTTAAAGTTTAAACATATAGTTCCTTAAAAGCGTTTTTAGTTTTTACCACCACTAAAAAATTATCAAAAATGCACACGCACATTTTTAAATTACCTACCTATATATTACTTATAAAATAACAACATACTTAATTTTATTCTAAAATATGTAATCAATACATTTTATAAATAAATAAAGTATTTGTTGGACAGTTAATACTAAATATAAATATTAAACGAAAAATGTTTTGTTATAAAGTTGAATCAGTAAATAAATAAAATAAGTAACTTTAACACTTTAAATATGAAACAAGTAAAATATTTCATCTATAAAAATTCATATTTTATAGATATTTTTAAAATTTAAAAATTAAATCTTACCTGTACACAAGGCTTACGTAAGTTGACACATAAACCATCAGCATCTTTACTATAGTACTCTACTAATTCCTGTAGAGTTCTAAAGGTTGTACGCCGAGCAATAAAAAATCCGCCTTCGTCTAATTGTCTGATTCGGTAATGTTTTACAGTATCACCATCGCGAACTATAGTAAATGTATATAATATTAAATTATATGAACATAACACAAAAAATAAGTAAATACAAAAATATACAGATAATTTAATTTATAACTTAATCATATTCATATTAAATTTTTAGGTTTATATTTTACATAGATCTATCTTCAAACTTTAAAAGGTAAGACAAGAATATTGACTCATTATAGTGTTACACTGAAAGGGGTATACTCTGTATCCAGACTATTTTCCCCGTACAGCATTATATGGACTATACTACTAGGTATAGTATGTACATTAAAAAATTTAAATTAAAATTTTTTTTTCATTTACCAACCTAGGTTATATAATATATACTATATAGGTATAAGTTTCAATATTAATATTATAATAAATTTAGGTAAAATTAATGTAATGGAAATGGATTTTTTAATTGAATCCTAATAGGGGCTTTATAACCAGAGAATATAAAAGAATTTTAAAGAGCAAAATGTTTGAAAAATCATTTAATAAATAAAACAATTTCAAAGTATTCCATTATACCTATATAACTTATAACTATTATGTAGGTATTTTATAATACTAATGATTAACAAAATAACATACAAAATATTAGAATATTTTCTGTGTTTTGGACCTTAGAGTTTCTTGTTTATGATTCTATTAGGTAAATATATGTATATATATATATATTTACCTACCAAACATAAGAAAACATAATGTAATATTCACCAATAACATTATTAAATAATTGTATGTATTATAAATAATAGGTATGGACATTTAATAAAAAGCAAACAATATGATAAGGTAAATACAAAATTTATCATTCAATCAAGAAACAAAATACTTATTTGGCTTAAACATATTAAATTCCTATTGATGAATATTAAAAAAAAAATGTAGGTACATGAATTCATTAGATATGCATATTATTTTCATTTATTATAAAAAATGTAGGTATTTACCTACATATTTTTAAACAAACATAAGTTATGAGAAGAGAACCTAGTTTTGTTAGAATAGCCTATTTCCAATTGTAAGTACCTACCTAAATTATTTATATTACAATATATACTTTATATGGGTTCTTTTTATAAGAGTAAACCTCAGTGTTAACTCAGTTTAGTATTTAAATTATCGTTCTAAAAAGTAGATGTATATTTTTTTTACTTATAGATAGGTACTAACTATATTAACCTATGATCATAATCTAATTTTACTTGACCTAACTAGATAGGTATGTTTTATTAGTAGATGTAACATGGCAGTGAATTTATTTCTATTTTGTTTTTTATTTTATAATTAATAGGTATTGATAAAAACTAAATAAAACAGGTACCTGATATATTATTAAAAAATAGTAATAGTGACACACACTTGATAAATAATATGAAAATAACCATAATCAAATTCTTATAAATTAAAAATTAATAAGGTAGGTTTAAATTTGTTAATATTAATGAATAATGAATATGATACGAATATTAAAATTTTGAAGTGTTTCAAAAAAAAAAAAAAATTATAATACCTAAGTACCTACAAATCATTTTCTTTCAAAATACCAAATTATTTCACACCAAAACCTCCACAAATAGAATTTGTCTAATGAAGTATATAATCAATATAGGTATTGCGTTATTCTTAATATAGTAGACAACATTTAGTATATAAATAGGTAGATTAACCTATCATCAAAAATATAGAAAATAATAAAGTAAAATGTACTCACCAGACAAAGAATAATCATTTCTTCTACTTTCAGAATCCCTAATTAAAAATGCTCCATGGTCATTTTCTGGCAAAAGTAATTTTTTTTCAGCTTCAATTCTTTTGATCTTGCCAAAATACCAAGGCTCAGCCTCTATAGACTTCAATTTGGCAACATAATTAGAAGGAATATAACCTTCTTGTTTAGTAGCTTTGCTCCTGGCTAGCCACCAATCTCCTTGTGTGTCATTTAAAATTTCCAAATGCTCTCCTTTCCTGAAGCTGAGGTCTTCATCGGTGCGTGCATCATAATCATAAAGGGCTACAAATATTTTTGCCGATGCATTTGTGGCATTGGAAGGCTCCTGATCAGGGACTGGTGGCATTGGCCCATTCCTGACCTCACGAATGTTGTCATGGGGGGGCATGTTCTGTATAGGTACACTGGGCACGGCTGGCAGTATGTTGTCTTTGCTATTTCCAGCGTTGGACGGCGAGCCCGTCATGTCCTTTTTACTGGACGAACCCCTCTGACAACTGAAGCAGCTGCCCATCTTGCGTAGCGCAATCGTCGTAGCTCTTAAGTTTACCAGACACTACAAGACGTCTTCACTTAAACGCGTATTACATACATGATAACACACAAGTGTAGTGTTGTTTTTGTAATGTGATGATCCAAATCCCAATACACGAAACAACTCTACTCGGCTGAACTCGACGTCACTGCAAGCCTATTACATTTAGATAAAACGGCATTGGCGGTCGTATACGGTTGGAAAGTGTTCTGCTAAACGGGATATAGACACAATTGTCACAATTAATAAATTAAAATATATCTACTGAGTACTGAGTAGTGGTTAATTAAATATTCTACTAGGCACCCGTAAAGTGAATAATGATTAATGAAAAAAAAAAAACACAAAAGACGATTTCTGATAAGAATTATTTGAGTAGCATGGAAGAAAAAACTATAAATAAAAAAATTTAAAAGGGGGAACACAATCATCCAGCGGATTTTTTTTCGATTTCACACCTTATACTATCCACGACAACTGTTTGTAAAATGTATTCTCATGCGTTTACAAAATAGTGTTATTACTAATTAGACGAATCTGCTGTTTTAAAATGGAATGCGCCTAACGAACAAATCCTAACTATATAGATACAAGCTGTAACTATCATAATAACCTACTGGCAGTACCTATTGGCGTAACAAATAATGAAACCGCTGTATGCCAACTTTAATGCTGACATAGGTATTAATTATTATTGTTATTGTTATTATAAGTGGAAATATGATACAAATCGTTATAAATATTAACAGATATCGTCTTAGGTAAATTATTATAAGCGCATAGCACATAATATCATAACCCTATATAATACGAATACCTATAGGTATACAGGTTAGTTTAGGTAGCTACCTAAATACGCAGAGGTAAGTAGAGTATGGCAACATTATAGAAACAGGAGAAGGGGATTTTTGCACAACATTAACAGTATAACACAAGAGGAAGAAAGCAATTTTTTTACATACCATTTCTTTATGCCATGGTACTAAATTCCCCATACTAACTTTACTATTCCCCACACTGCCTTGGAGACTTAAAGTTTTATCAAAATAACCGTTACCTGCCTATTGCTATGCCTATGAATATAATATGAAAAAAAAAGATATAAATTAAAAAATATATTATTCGATTTATCATTATCAATCATATGTATTTTGAAAACGTTCAAAAGCATATTTAAATTTATACCTACATACAAAAATTGCGATGTATAAAACCACTTTCAAACTTTAAGAGGTACCTAATAGATACATTGACATTAACTCATTATAGTGGCGCGCCGTAACGTGTATAGTAGGTAACAAGTAACAACTAACATTATGTAGAAACGAAAGAAAGGGATTTGCACACAACAATATATGTATACATATGACATCATAAGCAAACAGTCAACAATTTTTTTAGAAAGTCAAACGACCTTGCAGCAGTCGTTGGCTTGTTGTACAGAACTCAGAAGTGCCGCAAAATTTTAGTAATATATTAATATTGGATATCAATAATATAAATATAATAATCGTCAATATTATAGAATATTATATTTTTTTAATTATAATTATTATTAAATAATAGACTAGAAACTATTACAGTTGTTATCGGAAATCAGAAATCGGGAATCTACATTCTACGCACTACGCAGTATTAACTATTATCTATTAGGGAGCTTAATAACTTACTAACTTAAAATACCCAAGTCCCAAATACGATTAATAATAAAAAAAAAAAAAATGTTTTTCGATTTACTTAAAAAACAGTTTTGCAATTTTATATTTGATAGATGATATAAAAAAATTTTAAATAATACACAGTGACTCCCAAACTTTTCCAATTTTCAATGTTTTTTTTGAATTTTTATTATATTCCCTAGATAAAAACATAAAATTGATGTCTTTTTAGAAATATTTTAACGAATTTCACTAGATCACTAATAGTCGTTTATCAAATAGAAACGGTATTACTAATAATTTTTTTTAATAGAATTATAATAATAATAAGTAGATATTGAGTTAGATAGGTAAATCGTTATTCGTTAATTATCGTAATTTATTTTTAGACTCTACAACGATCGGCGACACTACGCCCCTATATATATGAGTATAGGTATACAATATTAATACACTGTGGCACACAATTTGGAAATAATTGACCTGATAATTAATTTTTTTTTTTTTTAATAAAATTTTGACAAAACAAGATAATTCGAGTTATGAAACATAACAGCATTGTAATTGTAATACATTTATACATAAATATACATTAGTACTAATAGTATTAACTACTAAAGTCGTCAATAGTATAATATTAGGTACCACGTACCCATGGGCACCGCGAGGGGGGTACAAGGGGATGCATTTGCACGCCCCTGGCTTTTCAAAAAAAAAATGAATAAATAAAAAAAATTGAATGGTATTCTACTATTAGGTATATAATATAATATTTATAATATCAAATAATAATAATATAAATTATTATTATTATATAATATACAGTATACACCTAATAATTACTAATATTATATAATACATATTATTAGAATTAGAAATCGCCGTATACTATGGAAAAATGCACCCCCATAATAAAATTCCTGGTGGCGCCACCACCATAACTTAACCTAACCACGTACCTACCTACTATATTATAATATTATAGTTAACAATTTAAAAGATATATATTTTAAAGTTAAAAAATTAGGCACGTTAGTTCCTACACCGGCTACACCTATACGGTAGAAAAATAATTTATTGATTCTTGTTTTCATTTGAGCTTAGTATCGTAAAATTCAAAATATGAGCCATATTACATGCCCACATATTACTTAATAATTTAATTCAGAAAATGACGATATATCTAGGAAGATAGTTTATATTATTGTCCATTTATTGATCTTCCTTTCCAAATAAAGAATGTTTTACATACTATTGTATAGTTGTATGTCAGACAACTTGAAAATTCAGCTATAATAGAATGTTGTGTTCAGTGGCGTAGCCAGGGGGGTTTTGGGTGTTCAAACCCCCCCCCCCCTTGGCCTTAAAAAAATTGTTATTATAATGTATTTATATAAATTTATAGTTTTGTTAATTGTTATACTTATGTATAAAATGTATTATTTTCAATTAACGTACAACTCAGTACATTTTAGCGTATTTACAACGCTAAAAACGCTAAAAAATCCTTTATAACGGATATTCGAATAATAAATTATTAATTATAATTATAATAATTATTGCACTTATTACCTTAAAGGAAATGGTCAAATTGCACTTGAGTTGAAAAATGGTAATATAATGATAGAACTGCTCTTAGGCTCAAAAAAAGTATTTCCACAAAATTATCATGCATTTGAAGGGGTTTGAAGGGGTTAAATGCTT
>VUJU01005606.1:0-13129 GCA_009835225.1 Aphis craccivora
TCCATTGTATAATCAACAATCAACCACAGTTTATAAAATATTTCATAATATAAGATTACAATGATAGCACTTTTATTTTCTTGGGCTTTTTTTCCGTGGGTTTTTTTTTTTTGGAGGTTTTTTTTCCGTGGCCATTTTTTCCGCGATTCATCATTATTATATAATATAGGAATGTTAAATTAAATGATAGGTATCATTGTATACCTACGAAAAACGATTCTGAACGAAGATGATTTGTCAGCCTAGGATATAATTTCCAGTGGTTAATGAAAAAGGTGGTTTATGTTTTAATGGCCTGAATACACCAAAATTTAAGTTCTTTTATAATTAATGTAAGCTAAACTTATGAAAAATCTTGTATTAAATTTTCTCTTAGCTACTTATACAAACATTTTTATGAATTATACCTACAAAATAATTTGCAAATATTCATGATTTTGACGAATTTTTGTCAATTTTTGAACTTCAAATTGCTAATAAAAAAAATTGTGCCTATGTATACTTATAATTGTTTAATCACTATAAGAATAACTTATGTGGAACTTTGGATTAAATTTTCAAGTATTTTCATTTGGCCAAAAAAATTTTATCGACACTTTAATTCAGAAATATTGAAAATTTCAGTTGTCTATAAATAGCTCAAAAAAAGTCAAAATATTTTGAAATTTAAATCACGTAAAGAAAACGTGAATCTTAATAACAGGTAAAATTTTCAAGTATTTACGACTTACACTTTTTGAATAATTACAAATATTTAAAATCGTTTGAGGATAAATCGTTATCGTTACGCTATTTCCTAAAAATTTAAAATTCAAACGCACTTAAAATTTTTCCTATAATGATGCTACGAGTTTTCTCTATAGCTACTCGAAGGATAACTTATGGAAAATTTAGAGTTGTATTTTTAATCCTTGGTTATAAACACAAAAAATTTTATGATTTTTCAACTTCAAAATTACTTGCAAATTTTCGCGTTTTCGACAGATTTCGTAAAAATTTGAACTATAAACGCTTAAAATTGTGACAAGTGATTTATAATTTTTTTTAACTGCAATTAGAACAACTCGTAAGGAACCTTGTATTAAATTTTCAAAACTTGTTGGTTATCCAAAATTTCTGTAGTCTATAAATAACCTTTATATGAAAATTTTACTGTATATAGATAACACTGACATAAACATTTGGTGAACATTTCAAGAATTTATAGTGATTAGTTTTTGAATTACAACCATATAAAAAAAAAAAATCGATTTGGTCGAAAACTGGTTTTGCATGAAAATTCCCGTTTTTCCTTAATTTTTTTTTGGTTTTTCCCGGCGCTTCTGAAAACTATTGGGAAATTCAAAAAATGACCTCCCAAATGCACCAACTAGATTCATTTTGCTACAGGAAACCACCCCCAAAATTTGAAATTGAAGCATTATTTCGACACGTTCTCATGTACACAGACACAAAAAAAAGAAAAAAACATACAACATTGTAAAATCAATACATTCATCGCTCCGCTCAGAATCTAAAACATTTTAAAAAAATGCACCTAGTCAGTAAAAAATGTTTTATTTTAAATAGTAATTTTGATGACTTCGATTATTGTTTTTAGTTGTCCAGTCAAAATTTGTAATGTGTGAGAGGTGAAGATAAAACCAAATCAATTTAAAATTAAGTGCATAACTACCAAATAAATATTAGATTTTATTAGTCAAAAAACTTATACTAATTGTACTTACTACTTTATTGTACATGCAATTGCTACAAGTTCTGTTAATTTTAAATGTATTATATGAATTATTATTGATTAATGCAAAAGCCATATGTGTAACTATAAAAGTTAGGTTATAAGTTATGACTTGAATGTTTTATAATAAATCATAAATATAACAAGTGAAAAACAATGTTTAAAATATTTATAATTAATCGTTGTGTGAACATTTTTTTAAATATTTTATTAATATTGGTTGGGATAGTCACAAAGATAAAATTTATGAAAGTACAAATAAATGTTAATACTGATAGTTAATGTGATATGTTTATAAAACAACACAAATGCAAACAAAATACTATATTCATTTAAAAAATATAATTTTTCAATACAATCAATCAAAATATTTCTAAAATCACAGAAACAATTGCCATTACATTTTTCTCCCATTACGGCTACTAATATTATGATATAATTAATAAATAAAATAAATATTTCTATTACTAAAAATAAATTCAAATATACCTATATTACAAAAGTTGAAATTTGATAAAATATTACAGATTTATCTTATAAATAAATTAAAGCTAATAACAAAAAAATAACATAAATTAAAAGTACAAAACCATGGAGTGTAAAATATTATAACTTTTATATGATCACAATTACCTTTTTTAATATTATAAAATTATTTGTTGCTAGTAATTTACTTGTCACTACTAATTAAACTAATTATTTTAGCTAATAGGATATCATGGACTATAGTTTAATGTTTGTGCTAAGCGAGGTTTTGGTTCCCAGAATATTAAATTAATACTTACAATAATATTATTTAATTAATTCAATTACTAAGATAATAGGCAATATAAAACTTAAATAAACCCAATAAAATCCATTGTATGAAGAAGAATATTCTGATTTTATAGATACTAATAAAAAAAATCATACAACAATTTATATTTTCTAATAAAAATTCATAAGGTATATAATTATAATTTCTGAACTTGATAATATACTGGTAATTAGTAGAAAATTATTCTAAATAAACAATATATTAAATGTATTAAACATACAAATGACTTAATTTTTGCCCATCATGTAACATGCCAAATTTGTACATTGTAAAATCACCACTGAGCAGAGAGAAAATAGATCAATTCAATTGTATATTGACTTAAAGCTTACTATTATTGTTATATTACACATATGGATATGTGGTAGACAGAAGTAACAACATAATATGTAACATCCTCTTAACATATTATTGATTATTAAATAGATTCAATGATAACAAAATATGTTTTAAAATTTAGTTATAAAGAAATACATAACTATATTTTATATCAGATAAAAGATAAATTATTATCCATATAAATTAGAAAACAATAATTTACAATGATTTAACGCTAGTTAATAGAAGTTTCATAAATAAAATAATATATTTATTAAAGAAAACATAATTATTATAAATTAATTAATTAAATTAATTTCATATTAAATGTCTATTACCTAAGCACCAATCATTCATAATACATTAAAATAGTTGGAGAACCTTGAATAATTATAAGTTCCTAATGCTTTTTACCTGTAAAACATAAAAAAAATATATTTCTTTAACAAAAAAAAGAAAAATTACAATAATTAAAATTCTCATATTTTTTTTCTAGTTGATTCTATATTGTCTATATATTTTATTGAGTATGATTGTGACTTGAATATCAATAAACTAGTACACTGCTACCCCCTTCTCTAAGAGAATTTTTCACTTTGTGGACGTCACTCTGTATAAAGTGGCTCTGGTGGGGTAAAAAGAAACAATTGTAATGAATGTGGGGTTAGGTACTTGTGTACTACGAAGTACTATGTTTTTGCACTGTGCCAAATTCAAGCCAATGAAATGATTGTGTCATGGCCGTGGCCAGCTTAGTGACCATTGTGCCACACTGCTCACTGAATTTATTATTAAATAGGTATTTTAATAAATAAAACTTACTTTTATCTTCGTCGAGGTTTTAATCTATTGATTAAATTTTGAAGTTTTAAAGCAGGTCCTAATTTAAGTCCCATATATTTCATCATTGTATCAGAATTCAATAATAGTAAGGCTTTTCCATCAATTTCCTAAAATAATAATTTTATTTATTAAACATGTTAATATTAGTAAGTATTTTAAAATTGTATCTTGAATAATAAATCTTACATGTTTTCTAAAAAGATCAGCAAATGTATTTAATTGTAAGTCTATACAATTTATATGTTGAATAACATCTTCTACAGACCATTCTGCAGGGTCTACAGGTAATCTTAATGGCCCTTCAGTTGGGGTTGTTGAAGATGCAGCTTCCATTTCAGGTTCAGTTGTACATGGTTTTTTTGTTACTAATGTTACTTCATCTGGAGTTGAACTTTCTGGTGAACCATGTCGTTTTATACTTTTGCTATCATTGGTTATTACTTCATTCACATCTAAAATAAAAACAATTATTTTAATAATATAAAACTTAATACATTGTTAAAATTATTAAATATTATTATTTACTCTTTTCTAGTTTACACTCGGAGCAAACATTTAAAGCAGGACTTAACAAATTTTTGCAGCATGATAGATCCTCTAACAGAGTTCTGATATAATCCCAAAACTCATCTGTTTTCTCAATTTTTGGTAATTTAAAAACTCTAGATTTTCCTTCATATGTAGCTGAATATCAAACAAATTAAATGTTATTATTTTGTAATGAATATTAAAAAATAATTATTGTTTCTTGAGAAAACTTTTAATCCAAATTTATTTACATTTTTTGAGCTAATTTATATACAGCTAACATATTGAAGATGTATGCTGTTTGTTTTTGTGAAGGAGGGGGTGGTTATTGAGGATAATATAGGTTAGGTTAGTGTATTTAAATTTGAACTGAGTTAAGTGCTTCTGTATAGAGCAAGGTATTAATTTAAAAAGGTTAAAAGTACTATTTTTTTTATATTTTATTAAATTACTATATTATGACCCAATATTAGTGAAAAATTAACATAAGTTGACCGTATTACTGATCTAAAAACAAGTGTAGTGTATAATTATTAATATTTGTTGTGTTTACCTGTTATTGTACATGTACTATCACCTTGTTTCTTCATCAATGTTGTAACTGATTGTATATCATGTGCAGTGTTCACTAAATGTTGTATAGTGTCTTTTAAAACTTTTTGTACTAATCCAGGCCCTAATTGCTTGGGAAGTTCAAATAATTTAGAAGAATCCATAAATGGGCCACACTTGCACTCATGGTTTATAAATACTGGAAATTAAATTGTTTTAATTATTTATTTATGAACTAAACTTATAAACAGGCGCGGATCTAGAAATCACAAGTGGGGGGGCTACGTATTGTAATTTACAAAAAACCATAATATTTTTTATAGTAATTTCTTTTTTTATAACTTAAAATACAGCTGAAAGGGGGGGGAGGCTAAAGCCCCTTAGCCCCCCTCAGATCCGCGCCTGCTTATAAAATAAATGTATCAAATAATATTAATTAAGGATTTTAATACCAGAACATGATTCTTGAATACCAGCTTCAAGATCACTTGCACTATCTGGAGTTAAATTTATAGAATCATTAAAATGTTGTTTCATATTTGCTGAAGATTGTGCACTATTTGGTCTACCTCCTGAATAACGAGATCCTGCAATAGTTGATTTGTTAATTTATTTTATTACAATTACCAAGTATAACATTTATTACCTTTATGACCAGGGGGCTGCAAAGGATGGCCACTTTTTATACACCATCCCACTGGAAATATATCTCTAGAATCATATGAACACCAATAATCAAATGCACCTCTCCATCCATCAAATGTAACAAATATATTATTTTTATTGACATCACCTAATAAAATAAAAACAATATAGGTAATTATTTATTTTTTTTTATTAAATATTTAAAAAATAAGTTAATACAATTAATTAATTTACCAATAGTCGCTACACAAATTAAATGGGGATTTTTTTTATCCACTGCTTCAAGTTTTTGACCAACTTTAAATAAATTATCAGTAGGAGTATCTGGTTCAGATTTAAAAGCAGTTTCTGGAGAATAGAAAGCTCCATTAAGGGTTTTCACTAGGAACATGGGGAACAGTGAACCATTCATACGAAAGCCTAAAAATAAATTTAAAACTTTCATCAATATCAATTAAATATAAATATATAAAATCATAAATTTACCAAGTGGAGGTTGTAACATCCCGCCTTTTTTTTCTGTATAACCAATTGGTTTTAACTCTGTAGAGTCAACTAATCTCCAAAAATCATTTTTATCATCTCCTCCATCAAGACGAAGACGTATTCTGGGGCCAACAACACCTATGACGGTTGCAATGCACATAGATGTTATATTTCGAGGATCAACAGCTTCTAATTTCATACTCGGTTTAAATTCATTTTCCGGGGATACTTCATGCTAAATGTAATAATAATATTTTATTCTAATAAGTTAGATAATATATAATTTAAAATTGTTATTTTTTTTTTCAAACTTTAGATACATTTTTTAATAATTAATTATAATCACAAGTATTGAGGTATAGAATTTATATAAAATGTAAACAATATATTTCATACAAATCACTCACAAAAATTAATCATTTTATTTTTTTTTAACCTGTTTAAAACAATAAGTAGGAGCTGCAGAGCTTGAAGTTTCTTTAAGATAATTATCCCAATCAAACACTGGATTTTTTACTTGAACATCTCCAAATACAGCTAAAACAAAGAAAAATATAAAATAGTATACTTTGATATTTAACATCACGATAAATAGGATATAATTTTTAGCACATAGTTAGTTATTACTACCTCATTGTTATTGTAAAATAACACTGAATAATTAAAAATGATTGATCTAAATGAATTTTAATAGTAGATATTTAATTCACTAGAAAACTTTTAAGCATGTTTTGCAATTATTATGATATATTTAAAAATGTATCTAATAATCTAAGGTGACTAACAACTATGAAGAAAGTGAAGTAGGATTTTATAATATATATTAAATTAATCATGCTTGTACAATTTTACATTAGTTTAATATACTTAAACTATTATAAAATATATATTTATATACAAATATGAAATTTTAATAATGGTTTTAAAATAAAATATAAGGACTAACTTTTTTTTGTTTGTTCTTTCCTTTGATGTTTATTTAAACAAACAGTCGAACAAAAGTTTTTTGCTGTAGAATCTTGATTTTCTTGTTTAACTGGAGAGCCTTTAATTATATTATCACAATTTGCACATCCATTCTATAGTAATGATAATTGAGTTAATTTTAGTTAAATAAATAATAAGATATATATTTAGTACTAAAAATTAAAATAAATAAGTAGTATAACTATAACAATCACACACACATAAATAACACTGTTGTGCAATTAAATAATAGTTTTAATTTAAATTTTATAACATAAAAAAATATTTTAAAATGTTTTAAACATCAATATTAATAATATATAATAAAATATAAGTTTTATCAAAGGTTTAAAATATTATAACTTAAATTATAAAACTTAGTAACTGTTAAATTAAAAAATTTAGCAAAACAAATAATAGTTAGGTTAGGACGGTTAAGTCATAGTTTTATTATGGGTAATAAACTACAATTTTATTTTTTACTGTTAATGATTTGAGAAATACATTTCTGATCATATTTAATAAGCTTAAATAATCTGATTAATAGTTAAGTGAAGTCTTAAAATTAAATACATGGGGTTGTTTAGGCTGATAACCAAAAAATAAAATAAAATAAAATTTCAGTACTTTAATTACATACATCCACCATAGTAACAGATTTAACAAAATATTCTCATGAGAGTCAAACATTCGCATTATAAAATATACTCTGGATCTAAATTGGACTCTAAAAATACTAAAATGCTACCAAATGTCATAAATTTAATAAAAATAAATGACATTTTATAAATTAACAACAGAATATTATTTTATAATTAATATAATATACCTGAAATTTAAAATTGTTTTTAAAATATAAAATAGTTAAAATCTTACACATTGTTCCAAAAACTATAAACATTTTTTAAAATTTAAAGTACATTTTAGTATCTAGCATAGGTAAATATGTACTTATATTTTGAATTTTATACAAGGTGATTAAGAGTAAATAATAAATTCTACCATAATATGTAATACTTTTTTTAGTCATTCACAAAGAACCTATATTTTTAAATTCACTATAACTTTTGTATATATAACAAAATAAAATAGGTATTTGACTTAAGATTATGCATTACACAATTACTATTGGAATTAATATTATAGTTAATCTTTAAAATAAATAAGTTGATTTTGTTTTAGCTTTTTTTTTTCATTTGGTTCTACCATCATCTAACTTTTTTTATATTTTAAGTTCTTTGATCATACTTAAAACTATCCTTGAAAACTCAATCCTAATTATATATTTGTATCTAACTGTTAAGAATCCCACATATTTTATAAAATTAACTTTGATTAAATAATCATGATTAGTATAATATTACTATTGCAACTCCTTAGTAGTACAAAAGAATGTCAATAATTTGAAAATATGGTCTCTATTTTTACTTGAAAATTTTAATAAATTTTTTATTAAAGGAAAGTATTTAATGAGTGTGTTTAGTATAAATTTTTAATATTTTCAATGGTCAGTATGTATATGTTACTAGATATGTTGACAACTCCTAATAACGGAAGGAAATCATATAATTGCCTAGTACCTATATGTTATCATTTCCTAAAGATATCAGGCAATGATGCCATTAATTTAAGATATTTTAAAATTTAATCTGTCTTATTTAAATATTACTTTTATCAAGTATGATTACTAATTACCTCACTATTACCATAATAATCAATAATCAATAAATATATAAGTGTTTTTTTAAAACA
This sequence comes from Aphis craccivora, assembly GCA_009835225.1. NCBI lineage: Eukaryota > Metazoa > Arthropoda > Insecta > Hemiptera > Aphididae > Aphis > Aphis craccivora. The sequence continues at coordinate 8,643 of VUJU01005606.1, forward strand.
TTTTTCTTCACTTTGCTATGTGTAATTTAATCATTTTACAATTGCAAATTCCAGTAGAAACAAATACGTGCTGCAATAAGAAGTAGATACACACTACTAAACGGACAGTGTTGAATGTATAGGTTAGAGACACTTTTAATTAAACACATAAATATTGTGATATGTGATAGCCATACAATTTTTCAATCATCCGGTTGATATCAGTCATTTCTCCACCTGATATTTTTAGATCACAGACAATGACAGTTGATACCAAACTTGGCAGGTGATGATTTTGGTTTTTATTATAACGCCGTTGAGTGGTAGCCAATGTTTTGGTATAAGAAAGCAATATGTGATGGCATTGCCTAATAAACTACGAAAATGATGATGACAATTTTTAGGCAATGATATAATTTCTTTCTGTTATTAGTAATTGTCATCATTTTCTAAATTGTCAATATTTCCAGCAAAATATATATTTATAACTTTATAAAAGCTATTAATGAAATCATGTATATAAAAGAGTGTTATTATTCATTCATATTTAAATACAATATGTTAACAATAAAAAAGCAAATTTATGTCTCTAATAGTAATTTTATGGTAACATAATTAATTAATTGATAACTTCCTAAAATTTTTTATTTTTAAATATTTATTTAATGCACAACATTCAGTTTTATCCATGATTACTAGCCTCACTACAGAATAAACTTAAATAGTTAATTAATTAAATAATACAATAATTACCTTAACATATTCTTTTCGAAATTCTGTAAGACAATTGACAGAACAAAATTCTTTTTTTCCATTTTGTGTAGGTAATACATAATTCAAAGGATGTTTTTTGTCATTACACATAGTACATCTTGGCTTTCCCTTCGGAGGACGACCTTAAAAAGGTAAAATATTAATTAATTAGTATATTTTTTTTAGATGAACTGATAAAAATGTAAAATTTGATTACAATTGAATCTTAAAATAATGCCATTTTAAGCCAACATACTCAATTACTAACTATTTACTTAAATTTACTTCTAGGTTAAATTAAGGTAAATTCAATATTCTCTAAGAAAAAAAAATCACTCAGTATGTTTTTTTGAAATATTAATTATTTATTAGTTAATAAAAATTAGTAAAATATAGTTCAAACATACCTCTCATCTTGTTGGTTTGCATAAGTATGAAATTAAGTCAAAATTAGTACTTAATTTTCTATTTAAACCTAGAATATAAAAAACAAACAATAATAAATTGTTATCTTAAGATTCAACATAAATAATAATGAATATAATTGTTATAATTTAGTGTCCTTTAACAAAATTAAAGTGTATTTAGGTATATAAGTTAATATGCTTTCTTCATTTTCATTATTTTATTTCTATAGTAATAAAGTAATACTACTACCACAATATTATATTCATAGTTAAAATAAATTACTGATAAAAAAGAGTCAGGTCCTTCCTCGTTTTTTTTTTATTAAATTAGATATAGGAAACTAAATGAAAACCTAAACTATGAGCTAAACTTATTCAAGTATACACCTATTTATAATTATACATACATATATTCGTAGTAGTAAATACTATAAGTAATAATCAACTATTGACAAATTTAATTAATATCAAAAACTTGATATTTGATAATAGACATCATGTCATCATGTTTCACAACTAAGAGAATTTAAAATTTTAAAAAAATAATAAAATCCGTATCCAGATGACTGTAATTAGTTTAAATTTATTTAATACTTTTTCTCTAAAATAAAGGTAATAACTAAATTTAACTTACTTATTTAGTTTTATAAAAGTTATGAAGTAGAACAGTAAACTTAAAACTGGGACAATAGTTATTAGTTTTTAAAAGTTGATTAGATAAATAGCAATAATAGCATTATCGGCTTTTTAAGAGTCTAAAGAAAAACGTCAACAAAAGAACTTAGTCCGCCATTGGCAGGACATGAAAGATAACAGTGGCTTACAAAATATTGTAAAGTTTACATAACAGTAGTTTTATCTACAACCATGGTTAATTTGTAAATACAAATTTCATGGAACATACCCACAGATATGGATAATATCTATATCTATTCTGTGAACATACCTGATATTTCATGGTATAGGCCATAGGGGAACAATTTTTCACACGAAATAACAGTAAAGTTACGAAATTCTCTTAATTAATTATTAATAATTATATTATAATATTATATTATGTTCTGTTCTTCTGAGTTCTGACTACGTTCATATAGATAATAGATATATCTATATGACTATATAATATATCTATATGGCCGTTCTTCTGATACTTCTGTGATTATACTTTGATTCGGGGCATTAAGATTGATTTAAAATAAACAGAAGCATGAAGAGTAATTGAAGACTAGAGATCACATAAGTTCTAGTAAATGATCATTTACAACACTGTATTAATTCAGGATCTATAGATTCTTTATAGATCTTGGTATTAATTATTGTCTTCATGACTCATGGATAACACAGTAATTTACTGTATAGAATAACACTAGTAGAAGTGTAGAAGTGTAGGACAACTAAAATCCGGTTAACTTGGTTACTTAGTCCGTGGTTAAAGTACATTAATCTAATAATCTGTGATGTTATGTTTACTCTTTTGATATTTACTATATTATTTTCTACTTTATGATTACTCGACGCTTGCAAAATCGCAAATAGAAAACGCGTCCCCTTGTTAAGTTATCCCTAGACTGTAAGAGAAAGAATATTAGAAATATATTACGTGTACTCCTTTCGCTCATTAAAATCTGCTTAGAAATACGTATTTTATGTGAGCTGATTGAGCTTTAATATTTATTTTCGTTAAAATAATTTGTGGAGTCAAAACTCAAAATCGTAATTTTTATTTTATTAATAATTATATAAAAATACATATTTGCAAAGTGATAATTTATTAATATATTGTTCAACAACAGATTCCAAAATAGATACATTACATTTTTTACGATTATTGCTATAATTTGTGTTTAAAAAAAAAAAATACCATCATTATTCATTATTATATATTTATATGTCATTACATTAATAATAATAAAATAGGCGTAGGTCATTAAAAACTATAAATAAAATCATAAAACGATGACAGATGATAACAAAGATCAACCCCAAAATGAAAGATAAGACAATTTAAAATATTATGTCAACTTATTTTTATATTTATATATTTTAATAAAATTACATTTGTAAGTTTTTGTTTTAAAGAATGATTTTTTAAACTTTTTACACTTCATTTTTCATAGTATCACTATCAAATATAAAATATTAAAAAATATCTTCAGAATCTAAATACCTATCTATAGTTTAGATCTTCTAACTTAGACTTTATATAATAACTTCCAAAGTTCTAAGACTATATAGTAAGACCGTGGTCCATGACTGGATTTGTGGCTTTCTAGTAGGTACATGATTCTCCTAATAAATAACCCCGAAAATTTTTCTAGAAAAAACAGTGAAGTCACTGCTCACTGCTGTATAGTAGGTGTCGAGTGTATCTCTTGAAAGCAGAGTAGATCACCTATGTATTAAATTTAAATTCAATGGTGAAATACTTGTATTTACTTTTGGTCCCAAAAAGTACCAACTACATAGATGAGACTTAAAAGGTCTTTCCTTTAGAGCTCCAAATTGTGATGAAATCACAGGCAAAAAATTTAAAAAAATAAAATAAAACATATCATTTTTAAATCAATACATTCATCATTCATCACTCCATCCAGATCCAGAATCTATTATCTAATTATTATATATCTAATATTATCTAATTATGTTTTCTTTACCACTGTCATATAAATAATAATAGGTAGTTAATATTTTATTATTTTATATATACCTACAATAAATAATATTAATATTATCTATATCAAGAAGATAGGTCTTCTAAGACCATGATCTATACTATGAAATACTGATATATTATAAAATTTATAATATAATATGTACTACATACATCATGGATAATAGACATTTTAATGCAAATTTATCCTAATTTTTTAGTAAGGGTTATTTTTTCGCGGTATCCTAGCACCGATAATATAGTAATTACTAATAAGTAGGTACCATTATACGTATACCCATAGACTTATAATCAAGGTGTATACACCTTGCTTATAATGTATAATATATATTATAAGTCTATGATTATACCAATGCACGATTTTAAAGAACTTTCAACTATTAAGTTCTTTATAATCGTGTACCAAATGACAAATGTCAAATTATACTAGTTACTACCAAAACTTCCGTAATCGGGTAGTTCCGTCACAGAATAGATGAAATCAGAATGGTCACATTCTAAATATTTCCATTATTCTTATGGAAAGCTGATAAAACAGTCCGCCATATTGAATGCAAGCATCAGTGCAGCCCCCGAAAAAAATTTTTAATTTACCTCTTACAAAAGGCACAATATTTCAGCTGAATTTAATTTCATAGATTATAAATTAAATGGTGAGTAGGTAGTTATAATTTTTT
>VUJU01005607.1:0-13128 GCA_009835225.1 Aphis craccivora
AGCTTACAATAATTATAAAATAACTTAAATTTTGACGTATTCAGGCCATTAAAACATAAACCACCTTTTTTACCAACCACTGAAAATTATATCCTAGGCTGACAAATTATCTTCGTTCAGAATCGTTTTTCGTATACAATGATAATTATCATTGGATTCAAATTTAACCGTCCTACAATATATAGTGATCCACACGGCACCTAATGTACAGCAGAGCGGTACCCACTTGCCCGCTTTTTTTTATTATTATTGAATCATATTAGAGAATAGTAAAATTTAAAAGTATTTACACAGCGAGTATCAATACCATTCCCATTTGTTCAAAATTTAAATTTTTAATTTCATGATTATGATTAAGAAAATATGTAAAGTGAAAAAAAAATACTTAGTTAATTTGTATAATGAAAAAAGTTTTGACAATTTTTAAATAGAACACTTATACTAAGTAGTCTATTATCACTCGTAAAAATATAGTATCTTATAGTTATTGATTACAACAAATATATTTTTATATATTATTACTTTTATTATTCTCATATTTAATCTTATATTATGGTTTTTAGAATATTCATTCTTAAATTTTAACAATGTACAGTGGTGTAATCCTCATTAGTTACATACTATTAATTCAATATCGTTATAATATTTATTAGATACTCGGAATCCTAAATAAATCAAACTATTTTAATCAGCTTAAGTATTTCGATAATTTTCATTTATGGATTTATGTTACATTAGATCTACATTGTTTTATAAACTTTGGGTAAGTGAAAAATATAATAGTTCATAAAAAGGCTGTGTATTAAAATATCTCTATGTGTTAATATTACTATGTCAATAAATACAGAAAAATAAAATAAGTGATTTAATAAAAACTAAAACGTATTTTTACCTCCATATTTAACAATACAACATTTTTCTAAAATTTTGATTTTTCGGGTAAAAACTATTTAATTAAATTTATTGTTTGGCTTTGTATGAACTTTTTAGACGACTAGTTTTACGGTTTTCACAAAAGAAGTTCATTTGCTAAATGTACGCGTACTGTTTAGTTATGAATGTGTAATGTGTGTATGTGTATGTATAATATATATATATGTATATTGTATATATATTATACATTTATACAAATCTACCTACATATTGTATTGAAATTGTCAGTACTCAGTAGTATAACAATCTATAGTCAGTTGTATCTGTTGTTCATTCTTTTAAGATGTCTAGGTTAGTCAGTCACAGTTAATTATGTACATCATCATTTAATTCTATCCATTCTTATAATTTTTGCTAAACTATACCATTTGGTACGATAACATTATTTTAATATTGAGTTAATAATTGTCGTATTTTATATATTTATTTAAATTTTCAAAAATTCAGATTTCTAAAAATTATAAAATAATGGTTTTACTTTTGAATAAAGCATTGACTGATAGTTTGATATCATTAATTTATTTGAGATAAAAATCTTTGAACAACTACATTTCAATACGTTTGTTTGTACATAGATAATAAATACTAATTTTCAGTCATATAACAATCATTTTAAAGCAAGGAATTATTTTAAAAGTTAAACCATATTACCATTAACATGAAGTATTTTAGTTCATTTATTTTTAAAAATTTAAAAATTTTCTAAACTTGTCATTATGACCAGATTTAAAGGTTTTTAATACTTTCGCAGTATAAGATTTTTAATTCGTTAAAGTCACAAAAAATTAAGGGGATGACAGTGCATACTAATTAGTGTATTTGTTTTCTCTCTCAGACCCACTTGCAATATAGGTACAACTCTTTCACCTAAAATCGTTTTTTTTTTATGATTTTTGAGTAATCTTTGAGTAAAATCATCTATTACAAAAATTATAGAAGATAATATTTTTGAGGATATTTTATACCGGTTTTATATTTTACTGTTATTTGATTTCAAAAAAAAAATGTTGTAAATTTTATTATTTTAAGACAATATTTATACAAATTGATATGTCATACTTTAAAAAATATTATTATCCTTCGGTTTTGTAATAGTTAGTTTTGCTCTAAAATGTATTACTCAAAAACAAAAAACAAAATAAATGATTCTGCATAAATGCGTATTGTCTATATGTGGCGCATGGGTCAGAGATAAAAAACAAATAGAGCTCTGAAATCTTCTTAAATTTTTAAACAAACATTTTTATTTATTGTTTAGGTTAAATTAAATGGTTTAATTTATACAATATGTTGTTTAAAATATAAAAGCTAATGAATAAAATATGTACAATAAGGTAATAATAAGTAAATTATCAGCTTCAATAATTTAAATTTTGTTTGAATGAAAAAGTAAATAATTTAATATATATATATATATATATATATATATTGTATAAAATGGAGATAAACAATTCTTACCACTCCATTATTCTTATCTAAACTTAATATATACATACACGCGCGCGTGCACACTCACACACAATGTATACAATATACATGTATGTTTAATATTTACTTGTAAATGATTATTATAATAGTATTGAACTAATTCAAGATACCTATATTATATTGATATATAAGCCCATGTAGTTATACATTATATAAGTTATAAGCTTTACACACAGTGACAGTGCACATTTTAATTAAAAATTGATATTTTTAAAATTAATTGTAGTTATAATAAAAAAACTATAGAAAGAATTTACACATTTTCACTAGCTTTTATAACTTTAAATCATATTATGATTAATCCTAAATACATTTAATCAATATATTTCACACCACATTTAAGACATGAACTTTAAGTTGAAAATTTATATCTTGAAAATGATTGATTTAAAAAAAAAGAAAAGATATTATTGTTAAAAAAAAAACCTCTTATTTTTAAGGTCAAACTATATTGGTTAGTACAATTAACTAAATTAATAATAAAACCGTATTAATTATACGTACATGTTGAATTATGTATTGCATACAAGTAATTTAAAACTATTTTTTTTTAATCTAGAAACTCAAATATTTAAACTATTATACAGTTAAACTTGATAAACATTACATAATATTTTTACGTGTATTAAAATTTTTAAGTTTTTAATAACTCATTTAAAAATAAATAAATTTTATATATTATTAAGTCTTAAATTATAGTTTTGTGATATAAAATCAAAAACGTTCAACATTCAAGAAACTTAACTCTTTTAAATTTTAGGATAAAATTACGAGTGCATAATCCAAAGTCAAATAACACAAACCATGTAACAAAGATAATTGATTAGGTATAAACATATCGTGAGTTTTATTATCGTAAATACTGCTACCTACTTGTGAAAATGTATTTAACATTCATAATTTTTAATAACTTTAAAAATGTACACATTATGTGTCATGTAAGTTGTATAATATTATATTGATGTATATGTATAAATTATACTTTATACATTTCACAAGATATTATATTAACTACTTTATATGGTTTATTTTTTTTTTTGTACCGAATGATATCTTATCGTACTAAATGATATAACGATATAACTCAATATAAGTTATCAACGTACAAACACCAACGAATAGTTAAATAATTGTATTATATTGATTTAATACTTTTTTCACTAAAATAATGAACTTTTTTTAACTAACAACTACCTACCTAATGGACCATTACGAAAGTATAGTTATTTTACAGTTTTTGGTAAATAAATTTAGAATTAGAATTTTAAAACTATTAAACCATATTATAATAAAATAATTTATTTTGATAAAATCCGTGTTTACAACCGATATGAACCACAAGCATAGCTTCAATTATATAGTAGATATAACATGATGTATCTTTTATTTATTTAACAAATAATTTGGTTACTTACTGCTCGTTGATAAAAATAGGTAGTTATATTTAAATTAATTAGTATATTTAGTTGTATTAATATATGTATAACGAAATAGCTCATTTCAAGTATTAGCATTATAACACAGCATTGACACACTATTTATGTTAATTATAGAAAATAATTGTATTTCTGCAAATTAAAATGAATAAGATCAATACACTATATAAATATAAATAGTTTATAATAGGCATAATAATATGTAGGTATTTTTAAATGTTAATACAAAAATAAATGGTAAATTAAACATTATTATGTTTTTAAATAAAACATCGAGGTATTCAGTTTATTTTTTTTGTAAAATATGTTTATATATATAATAAAATAAATATCGTTTTTAATTAAGTTTAATTATTTTAAATAAAAAATGCAATATATTTGGTTAATTAACTTACCAAAGTATGATGGTATTCATGTGAGTCCGGTGGAAGCCTTTCGTTTTCATTATCCATAATTCTTAGTTATAATAACTTACAATAACATTAATTAATATATATATATATAAATTGATATATTTAATTTTAAATTTAAATTAAATATTCAAAATAATAAGGTAATAACAATAATTGTTTTACGTTAATAATTACAAGCAACAATCAGGGAGAGCGTACACGACAGTTCTTCACAACGATGACCACATGACTGTTGGTAATCTGTGGAATACATTAACTATAGTTGTAATCATAGATATATAAAACAACTAGTTAAACTAACTAACTAGTTGTTTTATATATCTGTGGTTGTAATACCGTTACAAAACCTAAGGGAATGTATCGCATTTCAAACAGTTATTTTAAATAACGAACTTACTATAAAATTAACTATAGAAATAATGCATGCATATTGTATTAATAAAATTGTTTTAAATAATTAATATTTTTTTCATATTATTAAACGTTTAACTATACAATTTTTAAGATAAATTGTATGTGTGTTTATTGTATAAATTATGATTTTACTACAAATCATAAAAATACAATAATAACATTATAACATTAACAAAATTATGTACTAATAAAAATATTGAAACTCGTAATCAATATTTTTTAGTAAATAGGTATATCAATAAAATATAAATATACAACATACATAATTCTTTGTATTTATAGATATTATTTTATATTATTGAACTGTTTTACGTACATACTGCTTATTATTAATCAATTGTAATAAATATATCTTATAATGGGGTTTCTCGAACATTTTACGATTTACCTAAAAAAGACGTTGGTATACACAGATTAAGACGAAATGTAAATAAATTATGCATTGTGAAATCAAAATTAATTTTCGCTTCATATTATGAATTTTTTGGTATTAAAGTTGTAATACGATGCTAATGTTTGATTGTTATTCAATTTTATCCTTTAGACTTTTACATTTATATACATTTATATGTATTAGATGAAAAATATATTATATATTATATAGGTATATAGCCGATAGGTTAGTAGTTAAATTGTTTAAGCAAAAATAATTTCACTTGTTATGGTTCCAATCATCTGACACTCAATCTAACGCTTTATTTGATCACATCATTGCTAAATTATGCGATTTTATTATTTTAATGATTCAATAGAGAGAGTGGTTATAATTTCAATACCAACAGGTATATATTATTAATTTACTGTGGATTCACATAGATACCTATAATTTTATTTTATTTTTTGTTCGTATTTGGTAGGCACTTAAGTATTGCAATAATAAATATATTTTTCAATTGAGAAAACAAAATAGTTAGTTAATTTTAATTATTGTAGTTAAATTAAAATATTTATTCTAATCTAATATAATGATACAAAAGTATAGATAAGTAATTTCTGTCAGTATAAGCTCATTTAAGACATGATGAAAAATAATAATGGTTTTTTTTTTTTATTCATTACTTAAATAACGAATTTTTTCAATTTCTAAGTTAAAAATAACTATAATACAATTTTATTTATTCATTTTTCAATTATTAACAAATATACTTATCATTTAATTTATATAGGTAGTATACATAATATAACACATATTTATGTTATAATAAAAGAAGATAATTTGAATAAATTTATTCAATAAAGGATAAAAGTAGATGAAGTTTATACCTATATACAATTATTAATAAACTACATGTCTATACATATGTATGAATATTAATTATACGAGTACATTTAAGCGAGTAGGACGTATTTAGGCATGTGTAATTTCATATATACTTATTTTAGTTTTTACAGTGTAATTGATTTAACATAATATGTATTATATTTGTTTTTAATTATTTTAAAATAAATATAAAATAATAATTAAAAATATAATACTAAAACACAACATATTTTTACACACATGTTGGAAGAAGTCTTCCAAAAATTGTAATACTTTATTATACAGTCTTATATTTATATAGTACACTGTACAGTGTAACTACCTACATATTATATATTAAAATTAAAATTTTAAAGTATGCATTATGTACTACCTACCAGCAACAGTTATAATAGTTATATGTATTATATTTATTATTAATGATTCGTCAATGGAAATTACTTATATGTTATGTTTGTTTATGTATAATTCTTTAAATAAGGTTATGATTACTAGCGAACAATAGTTGCAGCATCTCTGACTTTTCTTCTTATAAATTACAAAATAGACAGACTATAATTGAAAAATATATATTTACTGTATATTATTATAATTTATAGTAGATAATTGGTCAATGGTTAATCTCTTTGAAAGCAATAAGAATTCCTAACCGAAGACTCGAAGACATATAAAATAAATAATAAACATAACTATGCTTGTGTTGAGACTTGTGTCTGATTATAAATTTGTAATATTAGTGGATTGACGTTAGATATTGTGAATTTAGTATAACCTAGAATTAGGAACATAATTACAAATCAAAATACAAATTACAGAACATAGTTCCCTAATATAAATTAATGGAGTACTTATTAAAAGCGAATTATTAGTTGATAATTAATTTTCAATAAGTATTTTTTTAAATCAATTTTTACTATTTAAGAGAAATATCCTACATATTATAATATATTGCCCACTTGAAAACTATTTCCAATAAATAGAACATAGCTGGTAAATTTAATATTGGACTACATTTTCAGTAAACAAGACAGGAAAAAATTATATCAGATAATATATATAATAGCTGATATCATCTTAGTTCGTGTTAAATAATATAAATAATAAATATTTAAATAATATAAATGAGATAATGATACCGCATACAAATATATAAGTTATCAGTTTATCACATATATACAAAATAATAGTAACAAGATAATCTAGTACTTTTATGTATGTATGTAGTTTATTTTAAATAAATTGAATTTAAATTTTAAATGTATATGACTTATCTAAAATTATAGTATATTATATTTTTCATTATATATATATATATATATGTCTTATAAATATAATTATTATACCTGAAACTTACGGAAATATAAATAATTTAGATACTTAAATTGTAGTCTAGTTATCCATCAACCGAATAATTAATTTTAAAATTTGATCATTTTTTAGTTTAAAGTAAACATATTTAATGAAGTGTTGTAAAATAAAAAAGTAAAAACCTATAAAAGGATCATTTAGTTCATTTTTATTATATGTTGGCTAACGCCAACCATCTACTAAATGATGATAAACATTAATGTTATGTTTCCTATAAAAAACAAGATATAATGTTGCTATTTTAATTTGTTTGTACTGCGATTAGCTTTTTATTTTTATAAACATAGCAAAAGATTACTCTGTTGGTATATTATTACTATTGGTCGTGTTAACTTAAATAAAAAAAGATCGTATATGTTATGTATAACTAAAACATAAGGTGAATAGTGGATACAATAACAAAAATTATAAATACATTTTACTATTGCGTATTGCGTAGGTATACCTAATAAAATGCAATGAGACATTATACACCTTATCTTGATAAATAAGCTGACATTAAACTGTACATATAATGTCATTAGCTGAACTAATTTGAACTGCAATTTAATTGCTCAGATTTAATAAACAAATAATATCTTACGTAGGTTTATTAATCCAAAATGTATATATTACCATTTACCATTGAGCATAATATAGGTATTATAGGTTTACGACTTGTGCATAACGATTAAAACACACATAATAACATATACCTATGTATAATGTATAATGTATATATTATATTAACAATTTTATTCCACTTAATATATTTTTAAATAAGTATCTACTATACTTTTTTTGTTAGATGTCTTATCTCTTTTGTTATTTGAGCTTAATTTTTGAAATTATGTACCATCGTCACTTCAAAATATTATTTTATATTATTCAACACGGACAGCGTTTTTCAAAATAATATTAATTATATTATATTTAAAAAAAAATATTATAAAAATATCCAAATAGGTATTAATAAGAACAATAATTGCAATACAGTTAAAAAGTCAATTATTGTTAAAAAAAAATGACCAAGCTTAAACAACTATGAGCAGAACATTATATGTACGAGTGTACCTATGACTTATTGTAACTTATTGAAATTAAAGTTTTAATAAATTGTAATTCAATTAGTATTTCAATAAATGCAAAATTCTCTATTTTAAAAATAATAAACCAATTAAATAATTAATTGAACAATTCGTGTCTATAGATATAGAATTTAAGTATTATTATGTTCTATGTAAATAATTATATAGTTTATACTGCAGTGATATAGTTGAACTATGTTACCCAATTATCTGAAAGGTCATTGATTTGTATATCATGCATAGGTACCTACATATTTAGAATGAATTAAAAAATGGTATACCTAGCTATTAGCTATTGGTTATTATCGAAAACTATATAAACTGAATTAAGATATTTACGCTTTTCCTGTTTAACCGACAATAGTTGAGTATCTGTATAAACAATAATATTTACGCTTAAAAGAATACGTCATACCCGTCTTATACTAACATACATAACAAACACATTTTACGTCTAACGTTTGAAACAATCTATTTTATTCTAGTATTTTATTATTTTTAAAATGAATTGACGTAGTATTAAATTTAAAGGCGAAAGTATTATCTAGGTAGATATTGTAAATTAATTTAAATTATTTATTTATTTTTATGAACATAAAAAAAGGCGAACCACTGAGTTTTCTTGATTTGTCCACTGTAAGATGAAAATAACAGTTGTCTTTTAAACAGGTATATAATTATTATGTTAATATTTAAATAATTTTACACGGATTAAAAGAATAGAATAAAATATAATTATAAGGAATGGTAAAATATGAGTGTGTATAATATTTTCAAAAGATACTTTTCAAAACATCATATCTTTATTTCTAGTTTAAAAATTAAAATTTTAAAAAACTCCAATGCTGCTTATAGATAATGTCATATACTCTTCTTAACTTTAGTAATAGGAAAATATCTACGTTAATATTAAAGCTTAAAACACAAAATTATTGTTATTAAAGGTAAATTTGCTATCCTGTATGTTTGTAAGATGGAGACAAAACGTGGAGGTGTATACTGCATAGTTTTCTCTTAAAATTAGTTTTTATAGTAGTTAACACTGTTTTATTATTATATTATATTATTATATTTAAGTCAATGTTATATTGATATATATAAATTATTATTATATTATACTATATTATATTATTTTGATATGTATTAAATGTATATAATATGTTTGCAAAGCTTTTATTAAATGAAAGAAAGTTTGAAAAAATATTAGTTTTGTAATGAATAATAATTAAGAGGAAACTTGAATTTAACTTTCAAGCAATTTTCTTAGAATAAAACATTTTATACAATTCAATATAAAACAAAAATAATTCAAAAACTTATAATGTTTATAAAATTATAAATTGTACAACATAGGTATATTGGTATATTTTAGTTTATTATAAGTCTAAAAAATACTTTACTCTGAAAATAAAATTCAAAATGGTAAAATACTTAAACAATAATAATGGTAGAAATGTAACTTTTTAGAAAAATGTTATACTATATACAAAAAAATGAATAAAAAACATCAAGTCTATGAAATAACGATGATGAGTGTACGTCAAAATCATCAATCTTTATAATATACAACACGCACCTCGTTCTTTGAACCAGTCAGCAATTGATGCCTCGGGGCTTTAATTTTAATACTATGCAGATACCTTCATCCTACTACCTACTGTCATAATCTTAAATACGGGTTCTGTTGCCCAATAAAAAAAATATATTAAAATGTACGACACAAAAAAGCGTAGTATCGACTATAAAGATGTGTTGACTGATGAATCCTCTATTCAGTGTACTCGACTGAGTAAAGAAGAAGTGGGGACATAACTCTAGGGGGACGTGAGGCGGAGAAGGAACGCCGACCCCAAATAGTCAGGAGAGAAGAGCAATGAGAAAGAAATTTTTTTTAAATACACAGAGTAAATAATAGTAATCTAGGAAATACCGGAAAAATAAATTCATGTTAGCATTGTATCTTTATTGCATACCCGCTACGCCGTTAAATAATAATTTGTATTAATATTGAATTACATACCTAATATTTTAACATATTAAATATTAATAATAGGTATTTATTATTATTATTCATCATAACTTACTAAATACTGAAAAAATAGAGTCACAATTTCAATTGAATATATTATGTGTGTATAATAACAATAATAACATAAAAGTCTGCTTTTGTAACTGAGTGTTGAAAATATCACGATAAGTAACAGAATAGTCACGACTCATAAAATATTAGTATGTACTTTACTGTTAGTATTAATATATTTTTCATAATTAAAATTTTAAATTTGAAAAAAAATTTTCGAGACTCAATTTTGTCAAAATTTTAACTATAAATGCTTATGAAAAAATATTGTGATAAAGTATTTTCGATTTTTTAATTGATAAACAAATAACTTTTGAGAAACTTAAATTCAATTTTCGAGAATTTAGAGTTTTGACCCAGTGAATATTTTTTAAGACCTTATTTGTAGAAAGAAATTAAAAAAAAAATTGATTAAAAATGTGTTATGAATTTTTTTTTTTTAGTCGAGGTAATTGTCTCAAGATCAAAATAGCTGGATAGGTGAGTACCGGACAATGGATTATTACATTGTATTAATTAATTATTAAATAATTTGAAATTCGTGATGATAAAGAAATAATTAATATTATAAAAATTAAAGAACAAACAATTAATATTTTAAAAGTGAAAAAAGAAAAAACTTACATGTTATTTACATTATTTTAGTTTGCTTCATTCTTGACTTTCTCTATAGAGCAGCAAGTCCCTTAATATTCTTAACTGTGACAACTGAGCGGTGTTCGATTCATCTTGTCTCTGAAACCGCATTTAAACGCCAAATTTAACTCTTCGACGAACGAAAGTGGGACGATGTAAAATCAGTCTAAAAAGTGAGGCTAATTATTAGAAGCATCATCAGCGTTGTGTGTGGTGAAGAACAAATAATGGACTACTGAAATTTAGTAAATGTTCAATGACATGTAATTACAAGGACCTTATAGAAGCAAATCAAAACGCTATAAATATGGCCCAGTACTGATTTAAATGACTTATGACAACTCGGATAACACAGACTGTGACTTCCAAAGAAACTAAGAGTTACCAATATAAATTATATTATTTTAAATTTTAACTTAATGTTACCCTTATTTACTTATTTATTTTATTCTATTGTATATTTGTATGTTATAATTGTGATGCACTGCTACTTCCTAACATGGGGTAATAATAACGCATTAAAAGCTTCAGTATGAGACGGACTATATTTATCTTTTTTTTATACATATATTATGATATTGTGGATTTTCAAACACCGTGCATTTTGGCTAATGCTCGATCGGTTACACATCTTTTCAATCACGCAATGATGTCTAATTTTTCTTTTGTTGTTGGCACCTTACACGTTTTCTAATAGACGACATCGTGATACTGAAATTCACTTGATGATTGACGAATTAAACTCTACAACAATTAGACAATAATTGACCTACTGAGAAAAATAGGTACCGAAATACTGACTCAGTGCAATACTCGATAGGCGATAATAATCAAAGTTCGGTGATTATAAAATGTATATTTAATCTACGATTACGCTAATGTGGAATAACGAAATACGATTACGATTTACGAGTTATTAAAAGAACAAACTTTTTATTTTTCTCGTCCTGATAATAAGTTGGTGTTCTATTGTATCTAAGATTCTAAGATCTTTCAGTATATCAATATCACACTTCACACAATAGGTACACTGAAATATTGAAAGAACTAGCTATAGGCTATATTGACATATTGTACTTAATTGATGGATATAAGCAAAGACAGGCCCGGAGGTTTCCGGTAGCCTGACATATTGGAATTTCAAATTTGTCATTAGCCTGACCCTGACGGCTGTTTTACATTATTTTTTTTTAAAAATAATTAGGTAGTTTTTAATTTTTTTATAGGTAGGTGGTAGGTATTAAAAAAATATAAATTTATTTATTAATATATAAAATATAAAAAAATATGTCTAATATGTTTTGCCGTCCTACAGATATAAGCATATTCCATACGTTATAATGCGTGGTACATATTTAGGTACCTTAATCATTTAAGTAGAGACCGATTAATAATGCAATATACATTATTTTTTAGATACTCTAGGTCCTAGTATAATGCATTCAAATTACATAATTCATTTCATGAACCGTCGAATGACGAAAATGT
The DNA here is from genome assembly GCA_009835225.1 of Aphis craccivora. Lineage (NCBI taxonomy): Eukaryota > Metazoa > Arthropoda > Insecta > Hemiptera > Aphididae > Aphis > Aphis craccivora. The sequence continues at coordinate 12,585 of VUJU01005607.1, forward strand.
GTGAAACTTGTAACTGTTTAATGGATATTACGTTAATACGGGGGGGCTATACAAAGTTAGAAAATATTTCAGTCGAACTATATATCATCCGAAAATAAATTTACGAAAAATATTTTATCCGAAAAATATTTTAATAGAAACGTATTTTATCCGAAAATTAATAAATACGAAAGTAAATTACACAAAAAATATTTTATTAGAAAATATTATACACAAAAATAAGTAAGCCGAAAATATTTTTTCCGAAAAATATTTTAATAGAAACGTATTTTATCAGAAAATTATTAAATACGAAAGTTAATTATACGAAAAATATTTTTTTAGAAAATATTATACACGAAAATAAGAAATCCGAAAATATTTTAAATTTTTAACCAGTGTCACCAAAAGGTAGACTAATGTGAATTATCTTTATAGTGGCAGCACCAGTTCGCAAACAAATGCACAGATATATATATCTGTGAACAAATGTAGCAAACATGCGCCTATAAAAACGCATTATTTTAAATTATTGAAAACAATGGCATTGCTTTAAAATAAAATT
>VUJU01005608.1:0-13124 GCA_009835225.1 Aphis craccivora
TAAATTGAAACCACCTAAAATAAAAATTACTGTGCAAGTATACAACTGAATTGAACAAAGTATTGAGCAATATTTGTAGCTCTGCTCGTAAATGTTTTTTAATACAATCGATAATTATTTCAACCGATGGATGCATTAAATGAAAAAAAAAAACTGAAAGTACATATAGTCATGATTTTCACACGTTATAAATTAATTTCACCATAGCGTTTTAGAATTTTTTACTATTATACCTGTATCAAATAAAAACCAATTAAATTACTTAATGAAAACATTTATTTATTTAACGAACCAATGAAATATTTTGGCGACCATAAAATACATTATTTTAACAATACTAAGCTATTATAATTAGTATATTTGTGTTTTGTGCATCAGGGGTGTAAAGTTTATTATAATATAATAGGCCTTTTTTTTTATGGTTTGACTGTTATAATATTATAATAAACTTTACACCCCTGATGCACAAAACAAAAATATAGTAATTACCAATATTAGCTGATTATTGTTAAAATAGTGTATTCTATGCTCATGGCCATCAAAGAATTTCATTGGTTCTTTTATTTAAAAAAATAAACAAAATATTTAACAACGCAAAAAGCTCAAATTATAAAATTAAAAAAAAAGCGTGGTCAAGTGTACCTATACCGCTCTGCTGTACAGTTGGTCACTATTATTTATATGTTAAATTTAAATCGCATGATTTTTTTAAGTGTTATGATTTTGTACCCATATTATGTTAGTTTTATTTTTAAATAAAAAATGATGAGAATCAACGATGAGATTAGTTACCGCAGTTATACCGTTCGGGTAACGATTCTTAAATAGAAAAACAAGCTTGCCACCCGTTACGACGATATAAAGTAAATATTTATTATTGCACACTATATTATAATATTAACTACGTTGCGTATTCCGTGCAGAAATCCAATGATGCGAAAATCGATAGTCACCACTACGAAATGGCGGCCGTACCGGTAAACGAGCGGACGTGATTTCGGAAGAGCGGTTTCCGGCGAAACGGAAAAAACGCCGATCGGTTCGGAAAACGAAAAACAGCAGCAACATCAGCACGAACGTCGGGTCGAGGAAAAGACGCGGATGATTCGAACGGCGGCGGTGGCCTCGGGCCCGAATTCGTGGTTCAGAACAACGACCGCGACGCCACTGTCGGTCGCGAACTGGTTACGCGTCGGAACTAGTTTGGCTGTTCTACTCGAAGCGCGCACAGTACTGTCCCGTTGACAAGGGACGGTGTGCGAACAGTGGCCACGAGCCGGCCGCAGGCGTGCGAGCTTTGACGGACAACGGCCACGGCAATTGCCAACCGCTGGTCGTCCAGCCGGTGAACGCTATCCGGCCGGTTAACCGATTGTTCTGATTGTTACTACGGGTTGTCCAATCGTTCGCGATCGAGTTACTGTTCCCCGGTTAGGTTAGGTTAGGTCGTCCAGCGACGCGCGTTCACCGCGCCGAAGCTGCAGCAACCGTCACCGGCGTCCACGGTTCCTCCGGCGAGCGTTTGCCGGCATTCGGCCGTTCACCGATCGTCAGCTGTTTGACGGGCTCGACGACGTCAGAGCACCTGTGTACGACGTTTTCTTAGTACGGCAAAGTGGTTAACGTGCGCATCACCCTGTGGTCAGGTTCGGTAAACCGACCAAGTTCAATTACGCGTTCGTCGTGTTCAGTGGTCCCGAGTGCGTGTACTGGTCGTCCTATCGTGCTGTGCAACGGAAACCGCGTAAACGCGAACAGTTCCAAAACAAAAAACAACGATGACGCCTCTCCCCTTAATACAGACTTCGGTTTAACAATATCAATAATACTATGGTTATGATGTATACGGTATTGTGAGCGAGTACGTTTTTCAAAGGTTCCAATCACTCAAATTATAAAAAGAGCGCATTTTATATACGATGACTTAAATATTTTCTCCAATTAAGTTTTCTTCACAGGGTATGGATGGAGGTACTTATTGAGATGATCGAATTCTCTCCTAAAACAACAGCAAACACATAATATTTAAACAATAATGAACATTTATATAATTAATGTTATAAATAAATATACACATAAAATCGAAATCGTTTATTTTTATTTTGTAAACAGTAAATAAAGATATACACTATACGACTTACAGAATTGTATTCTTCGCACTTATTCGGTGAAGAATAAAATAAATATCATGCGAACACAATATTATCATCGGATAGGTTTTTTTGAATGAAATATGGAGTCATTTTTAAATAATATAGATACCTCTAAAAATTATCTTAGTGTTTGTTATTAATATCAACAAACATTGTTCTATGAATGAAATAAAACAAAATAATTAAAAATATGTTCAGTTATCCCTTGTATAGTTATAAAAACGAATAAATTATATTAAAACATCATTTCCAATGTTATTATGATTAGAAAACCTAGAAAAATAATACCAAAAAATCATCTTTTATAATTTTTAAAATAATGATTAGATAATAAAAATACAATATCTTATGAAAAGTATGACAACCGAAAATAATTAAATAAAAAAGTAGTGAATAACACTAATATAATTATTGACTCATTATAAACTAAAAATATATCAATAATATTTAATTAAAATTAATTTTATTGTATGTGACCATTATATATTGAATTTTTTTTTTTTTTTTATTATTAAGGTTAATAAAATATTTTGATTTATTACACATTTAATATTTAATACCTATTAATATTATACTGTGCATAATATTAACTTTGAAAAATGTTATCTCATCCCTAATGATGCTTCTATAACGTAATAGCTGTCGGTTAAGTTTTAAACTTTTGTAATTAATAAAAAAAAGAATTGCATTCTCACTTAGATGTTTCATTATTAACTTTAAAAAAAGAACAAATTAATGGATTGTCCACTAATTTTGGTCAAGTCAACTTTACGATTTTCGTTTTTATGTCGAAGAACACAAACAAAAGTAGAACTGTCAGTTTTTATGTAAATTCTGAAAGTTCAAAAATAAAATTAACTTTACTTAATTTTATTTGCTTATGGGGTATACAACTAAAAGTCTTGTAAAATTAATCAGTGAAAGTTAGGTTAAAATAAATTGATAAATCATAAAAGTGTAAAGTGTGTAAATAATAAATATAATAATTTCAATATTATTATTCGAACATCTTGAATTACGCTACTTATTCTAACATGCTGCTTATAATTTATTGAGAAAAAAACTAACTTACTAACTTACATAATGTGAACATTTTATATTTTTATTAATTATTATAAACAAGCCTATGCATATATATTATATATGGCTTGAAAAAATATAATATAATATAGGCTTGAATATTAATTCAACTAAATATATTGTAATATGATATTATTAAGTATTTTTTTTTATCAATTTGAGTAAAAAAAAATAAATTAATAATTAAATAATTTTTATTACCGAATTACATAAACAGTTTTATTTAATCATTTTGTATATTTTCACTATGTTTTTTGTTATTATTTTGTTTTTAAGTTTTGATACACATACACATGCCATCTATGTTTTATAAAAACAACAAACAGCCATCGTAAACCATTTGCGCATATTTCATAATATAAAATAAGTATAAGCTATGCACTTGGAGCGTTATATTTGTGTCAACTTCACAAAATATTCGATGGGACGGTTAGTTAATGATGTTTATTTTTTAGCATTCGAAGTAATGGAATTCGCCATTACTTCACTGGCTACACTTCACAAACCGTTAACCCTACTTATCATGGCGCGTATGCGTCTACAGCGTATTTATTATACTTACCGCAATATAAGTGTCCCTAATTATTATTAGATTTGTATGTGCGGTTTTTTTTTAGCAAGTGAACTTTTTTATTCAAGAGGGCTGTAATGATTAGTTCGTAGTATAATTTGGCTGTCCGAGTATTTTATAATAATTAAATAAGCAACGTGGACTACATAGCTATTTGAGTGTAGCACGTATACTGTGTACTATTATAGTGAGTAAGGTTTTTAAACGGCGGAGTTTACTTTTTAATAATTATTATTACTATTTAAACGAATCTGACCGAATTTTAATATACAAAAACTGTGTTCATATTAATTTTATTATGATTCTGTGTGGGTTTTAAGTTGACGGAGGTTCCAAGGCGTATCGATTTCGCATGTCGACGACCAACTCAAACACCTTCTAAAAACATTTCAAACAGTATATATATATATTAGTTAACAACTAAAATCACGTCCTTGTTTGCTTTATAAAATCAGTTCTTGTTTCTGCGTATAGCCGCATCTGCAAGAACTTTACTTTATATCGTATGTATATTGCTATTGATCTGTAAAAACTTTACAATACTTTTATATATTGTTTAATATCAATTTGTTTATTTTAAAGTATTTCTTTTTTTTTTTATCCATCAAGATTTTTATAAAAGAAAATATGTATCTTCCCATTCGCCGTCTTGTCAGTTCTGAACAGTATTATTCTTATCCATTACAACCATGAATAATTCTTGAGTATTAATAAAATATTTTATTAAATGTCGTAAACATTTAAAGTTTTTTATTTACATATTATAATTTATTTACTCACATGCTGTTCTATAAACAACGTGTTTATTTACTAAAAGTTCGGTTAAATATAATATGGGATGTATTTATTTAACGTCAAAACAGTCATCATATAAATAACACTATCGAAGATGTTATTATATTATATCGGTATACAGCAACAGTGCTAATATTATTTTAATTTGATTTTGGTTTTCATTAATTAAATTACACTTAAAAATAATAGTTTATTTTTAACTATGTATACATATATTATTGTAAGATCCTGCAGCAATATCGTCAAAAACGAATAAAAATATAAAATATAAATCGCATTCACATACTGTGCCCGTTATGACCTATAATTATATGATATTACACACAATACACGGGGAAAATAACTATCGATCACGTATTATGTTGCTGAAGAACATAGGAACTACGATTGAGTAGGTGCTAACAATCGGTGTCATTCGCAAACCGACTCATGACCAGATGGCGCGAACGTAGTTTGCACTGAAAGTGCTATAATATTACAGGCAATGGCAAAAGACCAATATAGTAATATGTGTACGGTTAAATAATAGGTAGGTAAGGTACATATTATTTTTATTCCCAGTATTCCATGTATTATATTGCATACACAATGCACCTCGTCAGCTTTTTAATTTTTTCCAATAGTGTGGTATTACGACGACAGAAAAACGTCATAACACAATAATAATACACAGTTCTGCGCAGAGCGGGAACGGAATAATTTACCAACAAACGAAAGAACGAACGCTCGACCGTCCTTATTTTTCGTTTTTAAATGTGAAGGTCGTTCAAGCTAAACGCATTAAAGGAAATGTATTTTTTATTTAAAATTGTATTTTGAGCGTAAAAAAAAAATGAATAAAACGTGAGGTCATAATATTATCCGAGAACGCGACGGCGACAGAGTGTTTTTAATACGGCCGATTTTTATTTAACAGAAAACGTTTTGATTTATTACAAGCAGTCACGAGCAGTGAAATTTTCTAAATCTGATTGCAAATACCATGTTTCTTGGGCACGCGAAAAATATATGCAAAAATTATAAGGAAATACAATCTAACTCTAACGTTTTAATTTTTCTTTTTTTTTTACCTTCTTGAGAAGTGTAATATAATTTATTTTAGTGATTAGTTTTTCAAACCAATTAAAACTTTGATTAGTAGGTATATAATAACACATTAGGTCATACCGGGTGGGTTTTGTGTAGTTTTTTCCGCGATATTAAACTTTTTTCATTTTATTTTTCCGCGTATATGGACAGAATATTCACTGATAATATTTTGACGTTGCATGGAGTGGTGGAAATAATATTCACAAGCAAATACTATGAACCATTGGTGGGTAGCTGAAGGTATACGTTATACTTTGCACAGTGTAAAATAGTTCAAACAACAGTATTTATAAATCCAAGTACAGAATAAAATATTTTATATATATATATATATGTGTGTGTGTAATGATAGTTTGTAAGTCACATAACTTTATGTCAAATTTAGCAATAGCCTACCACGCGTTTGTATTTGTATAAGTATGGCTTTTGGGATTTACCATTTAATATCTCTAGAAAATAATATGTATCATACCTATAATAGTGCATGCCATGTCTTTCGAGCGCACCTAGTAAGTTATGTACTGTGTTTCTTTTTAATAAATGTCTGCACCGCCAAACCGTTTATCATATTTTATATAATAATGTTATTATATGATATTCTTCTGAGCAGTGTATATTATTAATAGACACGAGAATACGAATAGGAATTGAAATATGCGCAAAACGACAAACGTTTTTGAAATAAACGGTTATTATTTCAATGAAACAATCTGCAGGAAAACGAAAATAATATTATTCGAAGCGAGTCTGAAAAAAACACTTATAAATGCATGAAATGCCTTAAAGGTGAACAAAATTATTGAGAGTGGTAAACCTTATGTTCCACACACGGTGGCCAGAAAAACGCTAAAAATCTACCGTCAGGTCGGATCGCATGGTTTTAATGTGAATCCCGAAATGATTCCCGCGGGACAAACAGCAGCGGCGTCAGTGGTGGGATAAACGGATTGAACGGAAATTACGTTTCATTCATATATCACACGCACGCACACACTCGCATAAGTTCGTAAGAGAGAGTGTAAGTGTAAGAGGGTCAGTGGCGGAAAATCGGATTTCCAGTCGTTTTCGGTTCGTACTTTCGCTGGCATCTGTATTACACAGTATACACTTTTCGGGCGTAGAAAGGATAAACGGCGTGCGCAATAAGTATAACGGTGATAATACTATTGGATCAGACGTGTTTGCCAAACCGACGCTTATTCGAAACCTATACCCATACCTGTATAATGAACGGTGTACACACCGCCGCGCGCCGCCGTTAACGTTCACTGATCAAATTTACATTGTCCGTCTGTTCGTTTGTATTGTTGTCTGCATTATTAATAATTTTGTTGAAAATTTAAGAGCACCTACCCTTCGTACGTCAGTGTAATCGTTATTTATATTATTGTAAAATAAATGAATCAAAACGATTATGTTTCACGATTCGCCGACTTTTAATGAAATGTTTAAAAATGTCAATATTAATATTACAAATTATTACTGATGTCTATTAATATCAAATAAACTGTTTGCTACTGATCACTTTTAATCAGTAAGCAATTTTAGTTCTCATATAAATCGGTGTATTATTCGGTAATAAGTTTGCATATTATTTTGTTATTAAGTGTCAATGAAAAAAAAATATGTAATAGCTTTCATTGAGACGAAATCGTTGAAAAAAAAGGCTATATTGAATAATCTTTATTAATTATTAAATGTTTATGTTATATAAATTATTATATCTATAATAGATAGGTACAATTTTATTGTAAAAACTATTATCGGAATATGTAACGAATATTTAAAAAAATAAAATTGTATTGATAAAATAATCAAGTATATACCATATCATTTTTTTATTCAAAATCAGTAGTAAAATACAATATTGATTAATTTTTATCAATAATTTATTATTTTAAGTTATTAAATCACTGAATATTATTGATTATGTTAATACACAACTAAGTACATTTTTTTATTTTTAATAATAATAAATTGAATCAAAATTGTGAAATACAACATAAATATAATATTATTGTGATTATACTGATTATTAGCACTGGTGCAATATATATCTACAATAGGTGCCTACCCATATAGACGTACTAACATTTTCTGACTTCAGTATTTCATATTATTAGCTATTTAATTAACAATAGTTTGGTACAAATATTATTATCATAGAAATAATGATGGAGTAACAAACTATTTGTTCTCTCGTTTTCCTCTACTGTTCGTTTTCCTCCTCCTCCAAAAAAAGGATGGTTTCCATTTTCCTCCACGTTATTTTTGAATAAAATTATGTCTATTTTCTTCTAATATTTTAGTCAGTGTTGTAGCTAGTGTTGCGTTCCGTATTATAAAAATAGAATATCTATGGCTAGGACCACATTTTGCCACTTCTTATTATTAACTAATTAATTACTTTATTTATTGATTGATGCATTTTTATCGACGTAAACACTTTTTATTATAATATTAATTCTCATTTTAGCCACCTGCCAAATTCAGCGTGCACTGTGTATTATTATATTATAATTATACTTTAAATATTTGATTTGTTCTTTTATTTTTAATTTAACATTGTGATAACGAATGACGATTTTGTTATTTTATTTATTGGAGGAAAATGAATAGTGGAGGAAAACGGTATCTCGTTTTTAGAAGAAAATAGCTACGGCCGTTTTCTCATGTATGATTTTATATTATAATATAGGTACCTATTATGTTCGTAAAAAGTTTCTATTCAGCATTATAAATTCGGAAATGGTCTCTCGATAAGCTGGGTTCCAACGAACAATAATGAACTAATAAAAATGCATTTGAATTCTATTGATTAAATGATAATATTATACCGAGTTGACCTAGAGAATCGATATCCAATGTTTGTTATTAATAATTAAAACGAAACAACAAGATCACAAAAAAAATAAAAATTATATACATTTGCATTACTCATTAAAGTCATTGGATCTCAAAATTATGTGGTGTGTTAGTGTTTAAATTTTTCAGAAAAAAGCTAAAAATGTATAAAATAAGTTAAATGTACTTAGGTGTTGGAAGATGGGAAGATTTCCATTTGCTATTAATTTTTACGATTTTAGTTGGAATTACGGCAGTGAATCGGATGGTTCTGGGTATATTATAATACACTTACCCAGACAAACGTTATTAAGTGAACAAAAATTATAATGTGACAGCTCTGACGACAGTTACCTTTTTATTTATATTGATTCAAAAATAAGTGATACAAATAATACATGCAATATAAATGAGTTACTACGTTTGATACGCAATTGATTAAAATCTTAGTGATTTTAAATTTCAAGAGAAATTGATTGGGATCTTTGTATTATTTTATGATTTGTATATTTAGTATCATCAAAGTTATCTGTATATCTGTATTATACTTGTTTAGTTTTATTTTTCAAAACTATGTAGGAATTTCCTTTTCTCTCTAAAAGAAAAAAAACACTTATTAAACAATGGATACCGATAACTAAAACAAGAATAGTACCTACGTTGGAATTCTGAAGGACCCAATTAAGTACAGTTAAATGTTTATGTTGAAAGGAGATATACGAATAGTATTTGTAGTTGTGAAAAATATTTGAAAAAGTATAAGAGCTCAAATACCTATTCTTCAAATGAATTCTTTGAGAAGAAAATTCATCAGTTTAAGCTTATTACACATTACTCTAGGAGTAGAACCCATACATGTAAGTACTTACCTTGCTCTTTCTTCTTGTATTTTAAACCTCTGGAATTAAATCCTTTGGATGTAATTAATTATTATGTATTATAATATATTTGTATATTTTATTCTAAACAAAGCTGTGTTGATTTCACATTCATTTTCATGGTTTGATTTTACTATAATTATTAATAAAAACACTTTTTAAGTTATAATAACTCACCTTATTATAATGGAAATAGGACTTAAAAAAATAAGTAGAACATATTATTTACTTTCAAGTATATCAATTAATGACCAACTATCGTTAAAAAAATAATAATAGCAATATCTATTATATTATGTAGGTATACCTAGATACAAATTAAAATTAAAATTTCCAAATAATTATGATAATAATATTATAATAATATAATCTTATACATTTCATAAAATCGAAATAAAAATACTCGAAAGCTCGTTTATTACCTAATAACAATATCGATTTTAAAATAATTACAAAACGTGATTTGAACGGATAAGCGTGGACAAAAAAAAAGAAAGGAGAAAAATCGCCAAGTTTAATAACGTTTCGTAAACAATATTATTTATTTACCATTATCGTTCAAGGAGTATATATTATACTGGGTTTTGTGGCCACCGGCGGCAGTTCAGAGTTCTATATAATAAACCTTTTTTCTTCTTCACATTTTAGCTCTACGCGCACCCGTCTTTAATTTCAATTACGTTCCAATACCTTCGAGAGAACCGTATCAAGTCGTCTGTGTGGAGCAATCGATTTTAAAAAAAAAAAAAAAAACCGAACTGTTCTTCTGTCGTCCTAAATCAAAACGGATAACGTAGTTTTATCTAAAATAAAACGACAGGTTGTCCAGTGGTACAATTATACGACTGAAAGAAAAACTACTTTCTTCAAAAGGTTTCAGGTGTGTGGCCATCCTCGTTTTAGCAAGATATTGATCGAATTCCTCGGTCGAATTAAAACAGTCAGAAAAGAAAATCGAATCATTTCAGTTGATAAATTAACACGTCTTACACACAGGCACACGGCAATAAACGTATATAGATATCTCGGACCACTGCCATCGCACCGCAAAAGGCACTGCAGTCAAAGATAAGCGCACTAACGAATTACAATATTGTAATGTGGCTTAGTACCAATTAATCTTTGTGTGACAATGATTAGTATAGGTAATCATTAGTAATAATACATGGTTCTTGCGGTTCCCTTATAATAGTTATATTGGTCAATAATTACAATATTATAATGTTGCAATATCAATCTCGATGATCATTAAAAGTGACAATTTGAATTTAAAAAAGTTTTATTCAGACCGATTGTAATGGATAAACGTAGGAAACTCATTACTTACATAATTTAGAGGTTAAAAATCACCATAATAATATTTAATTGGTGTATATATTATAAGTATCTAATAATCATAAAAATGTTTCAAAACTCGACATCGTTGATGATCAAACTTTGATTCTCAACAATAAACACATCTCATAGAGTAAGAACATAAGTACAATAGTAGACAATAGTATATAAAATGTTAGAATAAAATGCGTTTTATATGTTCTTCATATATATATATATATATATAATGTGAAAATCGATTCGTATTTGATGGTTGTCGTATATTATAATATTATTATAATCTTAATATGGTCCGCACCAAGAATGTGCAAGGGAAACAGGAAAGAGCGAAGGATATACGCATCGAGTGTATGTTTAAATATTATATATTATAATTATATTTATTTATATTAAAAACAATAATGTCACACGTATGAATTTTACGCATGTGAAATTCACGTTGCGTGCTAAGCAAACGCACAGCGTACACGTGATTATTATGCACAACTTATACGTATAATATTTAATATAATATTCTCTGTTATCGTTAGAATACATACTTGTATGCGTTGTCGAGGTTTTTATAAAATATTTTTAAAATACCTACGATGTTGAGATTTACATAATGTATATGGTATCTTATTCTCGACTGCATATCGGATTCAACTATATTCGTAACTTGTATGGTTGACTATTCGCCAATTTTACTTAATTATATAATACGTCTTATAAGTATCGAACTTTAAAGTTTACCATCTTAGTCTATAAACAAGTCTCGTTGAATACTTCATTGGTTAGGTTATAGGATGAATTCAATGTTTAGAGTACAAACCTTCGAGTTCTATTTTTTTTTAGTCAAAAATCATATTTCAATAGAGAAGATAATATTATCTGTACAGTCGTAAGTTGAGCTTCATCGAGGTAATTCTTCTTCTTAATTTGTTCGATATTGTGACGAACAAAGAGAAAGCAGAAAACTTATTTCTACTCCCACACTCCTATCTCATCAATCTCACTATTTGGTGGTATATAATATGTCAATGATGAAAAACACACGCATGTATTGACTGTGGTCTTATCGTATATTTATATATTTCGGAAATATTCAAACCCAATAAGTGATCACGATACATATCTGCAAATAAAACTCATTTATCAACATTGTATTTAAAATATTCTCATTTTTTTTTTTTTTTTGTTTTTAAATGGTACAATTCACTCAGTTGTTTTTTGAAACAATACAACAAAATAAACCGAGTTCTTAAAATAGGGTGATTCTTTTCAGGATGCAAAAAAACAACAATAATAACAGTTATTGACAACTCATGTATTTATTTCTAGAATAATAATTGACAACCTAAACAATAATAAACACATAATTTCCTCTAATGAACAGTCATTTAATTTTTTTTTTTTTTTTTTTATATATCAATATAAGTACAGTAGAACGTACGATACAGCATCGCACGCCAGTGGTCTCGGATTAATAAATATTCATTTAAATTGGGTCGCGCTTTTTTAAAATACATTAATTGAATAAATAATTAGGTATTCCTTTAACCCTTGTATTTTGTTTGTTTATCTGTTATTATTTAAATTAACGACTAGGTTTCTTTCTCCGAAATAATGTCCACCCCTCCTTCTAAATAGACTCCCGTTCGAATCGAACGGTATTAATTAGTAACCAGAACATGCGCAAATTGATGATTTCGCCTTCATACTCGTAGAATATTATAATATAATATCATAGTATATTCATATCAATGCTTTTGGACGGGGAGGCAAAAATATTTCGGTTTTCATCGCTCTTCTCAAAATACAAGGGTTAAAATATAAAATATGCTTGCTAGTAATAAGTAAAATTTGAAGTGATAAAAATTAACTGTGCTTTAAGTAACGTGCGAAAAAATACAAATTAAAGGTAAAAAAAAAAAATAATAATAATAATAATAATAATAAATAAATAAAATTATATAAATAAATATCCTACTTAATAATAATAATAATAATATTATCATCATTATCATCAGACAATGGTATGAACTTAAGTTAGGTACTATATAATAATATTATGCCTAAATTTAAATAATACTATTACCCTGTTAAATAGAAGGATAAGGTAAAAACAAATTAACATAACATTAAGATAATAATAATCTATCTACTAAATAATGAGCCATGTATATTATAAATAAATATATAAATATGTTTTTTGATAGTTTTATTTCGATAGAGCAGTGGTTTAAGGTAAATGTATCGTCAAATGTAGTTTATTGAGTTTTGTTTCAATTATTATTATTATTATTTGGATTTTGATTTTGGTAACTTATCGGCTCAACTATATTAGTAATGTAGAAAAAAAATTGATATATTTTTTTATATTCTATTTATATATATATA